>VZSF01011189.1:221161-274544 GCA_013398295.1 Chionis minor
CGCGGCGCGGCCGGGGTCACCCGCCCCGGGGTGGCCGCTCGCCCTGGCCCGGCGCCGGCCCCGCGCTCCGCCTTGGCAGCGCCGGCTCGGGAGCGCGTTTGGGTTTTTCCCGCAAACGCCGTTTGTCTCTTGGCAGAGGCGGCTCGAAAACTTTCTTTCCGAAGTGTTAATTAGATACGCCGCGCTCCGCTGGCGCGTCGTGCAGGGGAATGAAAGTGGGAGGCTGGAAAGGTTCCTTACTCAGGGCGTACTTATTGGGGAGCCGCGGAGCACCTCAGCCTTCCTTGTTCGGCTGGGCCGTACCTGTGACTCGTGACTTGTGACTTTACCTTCTCCCGAGACAGCGGCGGTCTCGGTGACACGCGGAGACGGAAGGGATCAGTAAGGGTTTGGGCCCTTTCTGGGTTAATCAGACACTCGGGGGGAATATACAGAGGAGGAAATGCGAGTTTATCACGTCTCTGAAATCGCACGGAAAAATAGTATTGCCTTTGTTGTCCGTGAATGCCAACGCTACCGTCCTGTCCCTGTCGGTCCCGTCCCTGTCACTGAGCTCGTCATTGAATGATAACTTGCTTGTGAGGGAACTTGATGCTTTTGTAACTAACGCTGTTACCTTGAATGTGATGATTAGCTTGTTGAACGCCAGAGGGAACTCTGAATAGGTAATTCATTCAAGGGAGATACACGCTTATTTTACTGTTTATGTTCTCATTACAATGGAATCTAGAAGGAAGCGAAGGTTGGTAAGTAATAGGCTGCTGGTATGTACCTGGGATTGGTTTCAGCTTGCTTTACAGTTCTCTTCTAAGGGTGTCAGCCCCAAAGCTGGGCTGAAAAATCTCTTTTTTTTTCCCTTTCCGAAGCTTGAAATATGTAACTGGCCTTGCAGGAGCGGGGTTGTGTACCATCCTGTAGGCAAATCAGGTGGGTGACCCGTTCGCTGTGAGCTAGGGAGTGACATTAGACGTGCACATTGGGCTGGCATTTAACGCCCAGCCTGCCTCTTGGGTTGCGAGGCAGATCCGGTGCGCTTCGGTACGGGGGCTGCCGCCTGCCATGGAAAAGCCAGAACAGAGCGTGCTTCCAGCCAAAACAAAAGGGAGGAAGTCTACTCCGGAGCCTGGCGTGGCTTGTCCTCCTTGCCTTGAATACTTGTGGTTCCGAAGCCTTGGTGGGAACTTAGTCTGATTGCACGTAAAATAGAAAATTAGCTTTCCTAGAATATATTACTTAAATATATTTTTACAGAAAATAAGCGATGGCCATGTTTGGGAAAGGAGTCTGAATGGTGGGTTCTGGCACCAAAAGCTTTTAAAATCATCTAACTGTTGAGAGGCTAGTGTCAACTAACCAAATGATGCAGTATTTTGTAGTAAAATGAGCCCTAAAACATGCACCTGAAGCCTTGGATACTCATGATAGTCAGTACGACAATTTTGATAATCAGACTTCTTTGCTAACCTTGGCTTGTGGATGACACGGGAAGGATAGCACAGTAAGTACACTTGTGACTCTGACTTCTGCTTTGGGAGCTGAAGCATCCAGCTGTTCATCCTGTCCCCCTGCCAGAGGTTACTCTGCCATTCAGCCATGTTCCCTATTGGACTTTGAATGTGCCAGAGTTTACAGCCTGGCATACGAATGTAAACTGCATTTTATGGCTGTTGATGTTAGTGTGTAATGTTGTGAAGTCCAGTAGCATGAGCCTCCTGTTCATCCCTCTGTCTTGGCAGAGGGACAAGGTAAACAGCTGGGGTCAGCTCCATGGAGCTGCAGTTGCAAGTCGGAGCCCCCGAGCACCTACGTTCCTCGGAAATGGCAGATGTGACCAGCGAAGTGCCTCATGCCGTGTTGCGGTGGGCAGTGGCAGGGGGAGGCAGCTCAGCACACAAAGAGGTTGCGTGACCTTCTCGGGGTAGGTCGGTCACAGCACGTGGGGTTCTGGGCTTCAGAAGGACATAGCAGAGGGAGCACCTGAACAGCCCTCCTCTTTCTCTCCTCCTCCTTCATCCCTTCTGGGAATTCGCAAGCAAAAGGAGGCGGGGGTGGTGTTTTCTTTTAGCCAAATCTTGCTTTGTCCATCTAACTTAAAAGCCCTGTTATGTAGAAAATCCTCACCGAGGGCACAGCCCTCTTCTGCCTGAGTTTTCCTACAGATGTTATTGGAGGTGGAATAAAGGCTTTAAATAGCTTTACAAAACTGGGAGCTGTTTGCCTTGCATGCGGAAGCTGCCCAGGAACAAATCTACATTTTGAAGGGAGATCTCTTCATGAATGCCTAGTGAGAACAAAAAAAATTCCAGTGACTTGTTGCTAATGGGTTTGGATTCCGGCTTGGTTTTGAGAAAATGATTTGCACATTTATTTGTTTTTATGAAGATGTAATACTAAGCATTTGTATTTCTGTAACGGCTATAATTTGGAACTTTTCATACACTTTTGAGTTATTTATTGTATGAAGCACTGAATGAAGATATTTATTACGCTAGTGTCACATTCTGAATATTGAATTACAATTGTAAAATTAAGGTAACAAGCTTAAATTGGGGTTTGCAACTTTAAGCTCTTGCCAGCAAGCAGTTAATGGCAATGTTAACTGCTAGTAAAGTAATTGCTACCGTTCTTTTACTGTCATTTTGTTCTCACTTTCCTCCAGTCAGACTGTTCCGCAGACATATAATGAATATTCACCAAAATAGCTTGGCATTGTCACTTATGCAATTCCTCATCAGATCCAATGTGTTGATGAGCTAATGTGCACTTGATTAAACGTACTTGATTTATGCAAACAAAAACTGTAGGTCCTTCTTGAAGTGAAGTTAGCACCTGCACAGCTGTTAGTGAGATGAGAGTCTAAATAATTAAGATGGAATTAAGTAAACAAACAACCTCAATGTGGTGTTCCTCCTACTTCTTTACCTTTATCTTTTAGTTCAACTCAGTAGTGGATATTTATTTTGGCTTTTCTTGCAGGTTTTTTCATGCCCCAAGTTGTCAAGCTCAGCTTATAGTGGGAGATCCTCTTCTATTTAAATGCTACCATTAGAATAAAAAAAAAAAAAAAGAAAATGCCGTTATTAGCTATAATAAAGCTGGGGTAGCTAGAATTTGTGGAGTATTACTTTAAGAGTTTTGTTTAAGCATGAGGCTGGCTTGGACTTGACATTGGTCTGTTAATCCTTGTTAATTTTAAAGTAGAAAACATCACAGCCTGAGTATGTCATTGAGGGGGCGTCAGTTTAATTAAAAAAACCCCACCAATATTTGGATAGTAAGTGGTTTAACCCCCTACTCTTTGCTTGGTCAAAACTCAGGTAGACAAAGTGGAAATACAGAGTTGAAGATAGCCGTTTTAGCTAACCATCAGTGGCTTAGCGTTACAAAAAACTCTCCAGCTGTCTACAAAACTGCTCAGATCTGGCTACAAAAAGTGGCGGTGGAGTCCTTACCCCTGGAGGCTCCAGAGCCTGGGCAGAGGGGGGAGAGGGCCCGGAGCAGCAGGGCAAGCTGCAGGGCTATTCAGGGGACCTTGCGGGGCTAGGACTTATTTTCTCAAGGCAGATAGCAATTTGTTTATCTGTTAAAACCGAGTATTTCTCAGTTTCTGTCTCTGCAGTGAAGTCTCTGATAACGCATAACTTTTAGATCTAAGTTTCTTTCTTTCTCAGATGGTTGAGGGAAGACTGACTTATTGACGTAACATCCAAAAGTGCCTGTGTTTAAGAAATGTTAGTAACAATGATTAAAAAAAGTCCCAGCGCTAACTTGATGACCAGCCCCTGCTGAATTGCTCTGAGCCTGCTGTAACACGGGGCAGAGTTCGTCCCCAGGAATGTGTCAGCAGAGCCATGGGCACCAGCCAGCTCAGTTTCTCTTTGGAATTTGGCTTCTGGGAGCTGGCGCTGGTGTGGATTGATGATTAGCTCCACGGCGAGCTCGTTGGGCTCAGGAGCTTCACCGCTCATCAGCGGAAGGAGTCCACCTGGCGCCTTCCGAGGCGCTTCCTACCCAGCTCCACCTTTGTGGTTAGCTTCCAAGTTTCTGCCTTTCTGGGTTCATTTTCGACATGCCCTCTTCCACCGCCTGCCTTCGGGCAGACAGCTTTGCGATCATGGAAACAAGTGAAACTACTAGCTTTGATTTAGTCGATCGAAGTGTGGCTTCTTCAAAAAGTTAGTTTTATCTAATTAAAACCTTATTCCTAGTGTTCCAGTTGCTTTTCTTGTTAACCAGCATCTCTAATTTAAGGCTACGGGTAAAAAGTGGAGGCATCTTGGTAATTTGCAGTGAATGGATTTTGTATTACTTGGCAGCCACAGTTTTCTTTATGTTGCATATATATTCTCTTTCTCTCTCTCTCTTTCTCTCTCTCTCTCTCTCTCTCTCTCTCTCTCTCTCTCTCTCTCTCTCTCTCTCTCTCTCTCTCTCTCTCTTTCTCTCTCTCTCTCTCTCTCTTTCTCTCTCTCTCTCTCTTTCTCTCTCTCTCTCTTCTCTCTCTTTCTCTCTTTTATTAAAGTTGTTTAAAAGCCTTCTCAGTCCTACCACAAACCAGGAAGCTGTGGAGAAGCTTTGCCCATAAGCTGTCCTTCCCCTTCTGCTGTGCTGCACCTGCACAGGAAGCTCTCTGCCACATCAAGTACATCGGAGTTGCCTGTGATCAACATGACTTTAAATAAAAATCCATAGGATTTTTAGCACTTTGACTGAATTGTTACAGATTTTACCATATTAGAACAAGCTACATTCATCCCTATCGCCGACTAGACCTGGCTAGCGTATTTCTAGTTAAGCTGGATTAGGTCTTTGTGTCGATTTGGATTGAAGGAAGCTCTCATAAACCTGATGCAAATCTTCCTGTGTCTAGAGGGATCGTTCTGGTGATAGCTGGGTCTCTTGGAGAAGTGATGCAGAAATCAAGATTTCTCACATTTCAAGCTTAGCCTTCTGTCTATACTAATTGACTTTGTTTTAAATAGGTAGAAATTTCAGGAGTGAACTCAACATCTTTTTCCCTTGGGTTCTTGTTTATCTTCTAGATAGTTTAAGAAGACATAGTACCTCTTTCTGGTGTATGCATGTACAAGCTGCACATAAAGAAAATCTAGCTCTTGCCTTCCTAGTTGCATCACTATTTAGACTTTATGAAGGATGAGTTCTTTAACCAGTTTTTGCCCAGTGGGAAAGTAGTGATTATTCAGATGTATTCAGCCATAGGAAGAAAGTAAAGGGCAGAAAAAATAAAACACATTGATTTGATAAAAAGGGTGCAACTGAAATACAAGGTGAAGTCTTCCATCCCGAATCAGAAAGACATTTTAATAATCTTTTGCTTGGACTTAGCCTAGGCATACACAGCAAATAAAAGCTTCTTTCCTGAAGATATAGAGTGCTTGGAATGGTTAATAGTAGTAGGCTGTGGTTTCCTTCAGCCTGTAATAGTTAGTCCTTCCCTATAATGGATCTGGTTGCGCCCATTGCAATTGGAAGTCCAAAATAACGCTGCAGGTTCTCTCTTAAATCCATCAGAAGACTATTAATTTGTCCTTCCTTAATATGTTGCCACAACATGCGTTGAACTTGTGTGCTACATTCGTTTAATCAGTAGGGTTGGTATAAACTCAATGTTAGGCCTGTTGAATGGTAAGGCAATGAAAGAAATCGTTTAACCTCTTCTGTTTCCAGTCTTGTGGGATTAGTAAGTACGTAAAAAGAAAAAGCTTTAAGAAGTTTTTCTGTGGTATTTTGGTTCACAGCAGCAGCAGCTGGACCTTTTTCCCTCATGAACTAACAGCCCATGTAAACTCTAGTTGCGATCGTGGTGCTTGCACATCACTCTTGTGTGCATGAGTTACAAACCCAGGAAAGCAACAGAAACAGGTGACTTTTTGGGGTGTTTATGTTTCCTGCCAAAGATGCTAAATGGCGGTGGTTTTGTCTGAAAGGCTTTTACTCAGGCAGAAAGTGTCTTTGCAAGTACTTTGAAGAAGTCTTTCAAGAGTCAAGAATTCTGCAAGCACAAAGCTGGCTTCGTGGCTGGGAATATATAGATCTGCTGTGTGCTCCAGATGTTGTGTCATTCTGCCCACCCAAGCTGCTGAGATGAAAACCCAAAAGACTTCACTTGCCTTGGCAATCCCGAAGCACTGAATGGTGGTATGAGTTTACTTATTAGTACATTGGATAAAACTCCAGAGAGGTGATGTTTATGTTTATTAACAGATGACCTCTTCGTTTGACATTTAGCTGGGGGAAGATCTGCGGGCATTTCACAGTCCATTGTGCATTTAATTCAGTGTTCAGTAGCATTAATGAAAATGCAGGGCAATACCCTTTTGGGGTTTTCATGTGTTTGTGTGTTTGTTTGTTTTGTTTGAGGGAATTTTGTTTGGTGTTTTGTTGTTTTGGTTTTTTGCGGGTTTTTTTGAGACTGTCATTCAGAGTTTAGAGTCAGAGGAGCCGTCAAGTCCTGCGGTTGTTTGACCATCTCACTCAGCTGTTGCTCATGGGCTGAACAAATCCTAGGGCTAAAGCTATCCTGAAAATACTGAGAAAAATAGAATTAATCTTTAAGAATGTTGTTCCTGTTCATTTCTCCCTGTTCAGATTTATATTTCATTTCTAGCAGGAGCCTTGTGTGCTTTTGACTTGCATCTGTTGGTCCCTTTTAAGTCTTCTTGTGGCTGTATTAGAGTGGTTTTTTTATTGCTTATTTTTTCCTTAAAGATGATCAAGTAAGCTGTCAGTTGTCTGTGTGGCTTATCAGAAGGACTGAATCTTTAAATCTGATTATACATAATGCTTTTTTCCCCCTCTGGATGCTAATTGTTTTTGCGACTCTGCTCTGCATGCTCTCTAATTTTCAGCATCTTTTTTTGAGCATCAACTGTGGGACTGCGCGCAGTATTTCAGTGTCGCTCATTACCACTGCATACCCCATCCCAGCCCATTCAGTATTTCCGTTCACTCTCATATCTTCATGCCCATGAACAACATTAGCCTTTTTAATAACAACAGAAGGTCCGAGTGTGATGCTTAACTGCATGGCTATGATAACCTCCTCATCCCGTTTGGTCTCCTTGCTTCTTAAGGTTATGGTCCTCTGATTTGCAAACCTTACCTGCATTCGTTGTTACTGGATACATAGGTCTGCATTCAGATATCTTAAGGCTGTTTTGGCTGGAATGAACCCAGCTTGTCAAGTAATTGAGGTAACTCTGTGTGATTTCCTTTTTCTGTTTTTATTTCTCGTGCTACTAAACCATACATTCCGTTAATTTTACCACCAAGGACATACTTATTTCCAGGTAGCTGATAAAACAGGTACCATAGAGCGTAATTCCAGGCGTTGTGAACTGCAAAAGGCGCGTTGCAGTTGTGCGGTGATGTTACTCGCTAATGATGACTTTTTGAGGTCTTTCAGTTAACTAATTTTTAATGTATTTGGACTATATGTTTTGATATCTTGTTCTTAAAATCCTGTGGATTTGATGGTTGTTGACTGTTACAACTTGCGTTTAAGTCTTCAGTCGCTGTATTCAGTGCAAAATCAATAGATTTCACCTTCTTTACTCTTCCCCCTTTTGCATTTATACAGATGAAAATGAGAAATTTTCTACAGTGTCTGGAGATGCCAGCTCCAAAATGATTCCTTGCTTAGGATACCCATAAACCCGCTGAGCGAGCTATTTCTCTTTGATTGTGCATCTGCCCAGTCCCTTGTCTTCTCCTCTGAAGCATCTTTTCTGCATCTCTCCCAGCAGGAACAAGTACACATCAAAAGGCACTTCATCTTGGAAGCTATTTGCACAGAAGCCTGAGCCCCGAGGAGTCCCTTTTGCTAGCTGCGGTTGTGCTGCTCAGGTGGGCTAAAAACTAATATGGACTGAGGGTTGTGTTTGTTTGGTTTTTTTAACCTCCCTTGCTTCTTCCAAAGCAGCATCTTGCTCACTTGAGAAGGAGGAGGTCCTCTTGTAGAGCACTGCGGTGTGGTTGGCTTGGTGCATCAAGAGAGATGTCCGTGTGGGATTTGTGTGTTTTGGGCGTAGGTTGAAATATTATGGCCTCAAATTTAGTGCAATAATGGGGCATGAGAATGTATTTACTTTGTAATTGTGCTGGATACTGTCTGATTTAATAGTGATTTTTATGCGTGTTTTTATACCTCCTAGCCCTGTAGTGTAAAATGACTTTAAGCAACTTGTGCATGCGAATCATCTCCAGGGTAACTTAGTTATCAAAACATAGGATCTCAATTGCTCAGAGTAACACTTTCCACTTCTCTAATTGCACTTTTGCAATCTGTGTTGCTTATACTGCCGTTGTTCAAATTATTGTGTACAGGTGTACTTGGTAAGGACTTTCCAATTTACTTTTCCCAGTTGTCGCAATTAGTTATTATCTTTTCATTTTGATCTCGAGGCCTGTAAAATAAGTGAGTAAATGTAAACAGCATCCTTGAAACTGAAGTCTTCATGGTATTTCTTCCTCCTGATAATCTGAGGAGGCAGCCTGTGTTTTCTGTTGTCTGTGGCATAATTAATCTACTTGAATTATACTTGAGCAGGAACTCTGGTATCAGAAGAGGGTTTAGCAGCCTTGGAAGTTAGCAGCTTTTGAATGAGGCAGCACTGAAGAGTTTCTGTACATTATTACTCGGCTTGTTGGGAAAATGAGAGACTGGTAAACTTGTGGCCAGAAATGGCTACGTACTTGCTTCCTTTCTCTCCCTCTCACAGACTTTTCTGTTTTACTAATGCCTGTCACTTACAGTAACTGGGCAGGGCCGGGTTGTTTGCTGCTGTGTCTCTGTCCCACACTGAGATGCTCCTACACCATGCTAATAGTTCAGGGGCATTGGTCAGACAAACAGACGTATCTACCGTATTTGCTGGATCTATTCTTTGGAATACCAAAAGAAGTCTGGGCTGCTTTGTGCGTGGGTTTGGTGTCCACAGTGCCCTCTGCGCGATCCACCGTATGCGGTCGGGTCCCGTACCTTTCTCGATGGAGAACTTCATGCATTCTGGTTTTGTTTCTGCCTTTAGCAAGTAATTTCATTTCTCTCTGATTTTTCTTTTCTTTTCTTTTTTTTTTTTCCATTGCCTCTTTTTGGGTAATTTTGGGGAATCTGTAGATGAAGAATACAATTTAGTAGTAATTTTGTCATACATTAGTAGGGCAAGTGGATGCTACAGCATTCCTGCTTGACCAGGAAGGGTGGGGACCTGCTAATTCCATAAGCAGTCCCATGTCTTCTCCGTAAAAGCCCCTATGCAAAAGCAGACCTGCATCCCCAGGTTTCCTGGCTTGAGCAAAGCCTCCTACAAAGCACTTTCACATCAGGCTCTCCATACCCCGGAGAGGACTTGGCACAGGGGAGTGTTTCTGTTCCAAGTGGGTTAGCAGCGTGCACGGCCCGTCGTTCAGTGATACGAAGTCTTTGGTGGCAGCTCTGCTATAAGTAGTTCCGGCCATCACTGGCCAGGAGCTTCTTGGTTGTGCTACCATGGCTGTTTGGTGGAGCCGTGCTGTGAACTGGACAGGAGAGCTAATCTGGCATTATACTATATGATATGTAGTTGTTATATGGCTTTGGAAAAAAAGAAGTATTTAAAAGTTTCACTACATCTCTGATGTGTTTCACAGCACCTGTTATTTTGCAATGTTGGAAGGCCAAAAAAAAAAAGGGAGGAGGGATTCAAGACCTGCTTCAACTAATTTTATTGCCAAATTCTTTGTGTTATCAAGCCCCACCTGTGTCTGTAGTGCTCTTCCTTTCCTGTCCATTCCCTCCTGGGTGGCCTTGTTATTCAGAGAAGAGGAGGCTTTTGCAAACAAAATTCGAGTGTTGAGCCTGTGCTTCCAATAGCAACTGTGTCCCTGTGTAGCTTCGCTTCCCTTGGGAGTAGTATGAGGTGTCTTTAAACTGAATACAGCCATTTTGCATAGAATTGGCTAACACCTTTATTCTCTATGGGTGCTCTAAATACCGTGTCCATATGCACTTTGTGGGGGAGTTTCTTGGTACCTGTTGGTTTTCTTTCTCAGCTAATGACCTCCCGTGCACTGCTAGCAAGAGACTTAGCTCTTGAATCTTGTAAATGGGGTGCTAATTTCAAAGCAAACAGCTTCCAGTCCTTTCTTGCCAACTTTTGCCCACAAGGTATGCAAAGTAAACAGAGCAGTGAGGAAATTAGTTACGTACCTTCCCTTCTAGTGCAAGGCATCCCAGGATGGTTCCTAGCTTTTTTAAGTAATGAGTCAAGGCAGAGAATGAGGTTGGTACACCCAGGTTGCGTTTTAATGTATGAAAGCCATTGCACAGATCGTTCATATTCTTAAGAAGCTTTAGGAAAACCTTGTAAAACGTGAGGCTTTAAAATCTCGACTATTGATACATTGAACATAACGGTGTTTTATTGCTTGCAGGAGAGAAAGAAAATCAAAATATCAAGGGTGGTATAGGTAATATTTTTTTCACATATAAAAAATAACTCTGAAGCAGACTTTATCTAAATATGAGGATTCTTACCTCTGTTAGGCTCTCGGAGGAAGCTTAGAAGGATTTCCATGTGCTACCGTGACGTTTCTGCATTTGATTTGGAAACTGCGGTTCTGGATGCTGGAATAGTGGGTACACAGCAGTAACAGGGTATGATACCTGTAGTAGGACATGCAGATGCCATCACGGTGTATTTATTCAAGGAGACAAGTATAGGCAACTATTAAAATACGTTACTTTAAAAAGTTGAGAAAGAAATGGTTAATACTTAATATATTTGGCTCCAGCCTAGTTACTGAAAAGCCTTTGCCAATTGAGCAATAGGTAAATTTGTTAAATGTGAAAACTAGACCTGAGGTTATCGACCCGAAGGCTCAGCTACAAGGGGATGGCGTGGCTGTAAAGAGGAATAACCGTTATGTGATCTCCTCCAAATGAGAGAGGGCAGGTCCCGAGTGTATGAGGCTTGCAGGAATTCAAATCAACAGTCGAATCGTAATCTAATGAGGCCGTGAGGACAAACACAACTTCCATTTAAAGCTCATGTGTGTGACAAGCACAAGTAGAAAGCCGGAGCCCACCCGTCCCAAAAGAAGACCCTTCATTAGCAATTTTACTCCCTTGGCATGCTTCAAAGGGCAGTACTGTAATAACCCAGAGTGGTTCTCCTTCACACATTTCTAACCACTTTATAAAAGTAGCTGTATGCATGGAGTGCTCTCTACTCCTTTTCAGAAACAGGCTCTCAGTTATTAAAAAAAAAAAGTATAAAAGTATACAATTATATGTATTATATATAATATGTATAATTTATGTTATAGTTACAATTCATGTGTTTTTAAAGGAAAATATGCTGTGACATCTGAAAACTTTCCCTTCATGTTTCTCAAGTGAAGGTTTTGAAACTCACTGAAAGTAGGGCTTTTTTAATAGAAATTCCTTGAGTAACATAAACGTTAACTCAAAACACCTGAAAGAATGTAACATTTCTGTCTTCTGGAATATTTCAGTCCTACTTGTGCCAAATGCAGAGCGGTGAGCTCAGTTGTAAGGGCCTAGTTTGGCTGTACTTGTAGTCCTTCGAATGCATGAACTGATTAATTTTATTTTTTTTAAATACAGATTTAACGTTAAGCTCTTATGTTTACCTGAAGGGAGAGTAAATATCACAATTTGAGTAATTTTTATATATATGTATATATTAGCCACAAGGTAAAGATGTTGTGTTCCTGGAATAATTTTTTTAAATAGTTGTGCGCCAATAAAGCATGAGGTCAAACATCCCAAACCACACAATAACTTTTTTGCTCTTTAGTTCAAGTAAACCTCACTTCAACTGACATTATTTTTTTTTTCCCCCTGAGTGAAATTACGGGTATCTTCTTTACAAACCTAAGAGAGATTAGGAGTCGAGGTAGCCTTCTGCTTAGCCTAGCCCCTGTGAAGCAGTGACTGCTTTATGGGATTGGATTCGGCATCTGCATTTTACCTGTGAATCCTTAATGAGGTTAAAGCTGTCCAGGTAAATACAATTAGAAATGTGATGCAGATCGTACCAAAGCCAGGAGATCAGCAGTCTGGGAGCTTTGTGGCTGAGCTACAAATCATCAGAGTAACCTTCTCTTCAGTACGTACCTGTTCCCATTCTCTGCCAGTCTTCTGGGGAAGCAAAGGCAGCGGCAGTCAGTGAGACAGTCTGTACCTTCCTGGCTTAACCTGTGCAAAGATCAGCAAACCAGGTAGGAATCCAGATTTTTATTTATTTTCTGTCCTCTGAGTGGCTGTTGGGCTTTCCTCTTGCTTTGTGGTCAGAGAAGACAACATCTTCTCTATCTGTCTGTCACAGTTAAAATAGCTCCTTTTTTTGCAGAGTCTAAAGACGTTTCTTTTTTCCTTCAGATTGTATACGTTAAATATGGTGAGGACAATATGTTTCCTTTTCATCCTTTCTTTTGGAGAAATGTGGCAGCAGTTTGAGTACTAGGAAGGTTGGCTAATGCGAGCAATCCTTGCAGCCGCTTTGTATTATTTGTCTGTTTGAAGCAAGAGATAAAAAACTAGATGGCATCTAGGTTGGGTTTTATCTCTTTGGTGTGATGGGGCTGCAGATGTGAAAGTCTTGAGAATGATTTAATGTTTTCCCTGTTTCTAATTTTAGTTATTAATATCTATGGCCTACTTAAGTAAGATGGACCCATGTACCTCAAACTGCATAACTGATTACAAGAAAATCAGATTCTTTCCTCAAGTGAGCAGTTGTGCAAATTCAAAATGTTTGGAAAAGATGAATTAACTGAAGGTGTGGAGATGGAGTACACCAAACCTCAAGCCATCTGCGGGCAGGGGGTACTCTTGAGAGAGAAATTTGTTTTCTCCTTTGGATTAGAAAGAAAAGGGGATTTGATCCCCTGTGAAGGTGGAAGAAGCATGATGCTGCCTCATCCTTCCACTTGGGAGTTTTTCTTCATCGTTAGACCTTTTTCAGAAGAGGAGGTGGCTACCATTTTACAGGAAAGCAAAGCGAAGGACAGGGCTGTACTTATTTGCCCAGGATCAGAATTGCAGGTTTATTCCCCAGGCCTGGCAGATCCAGGAGTAGAAATCATGTGTCTGAAGGCCTTTGTGCTTGGAAGACCCTCAAAGGTCTCTTCCTGGCTGAAGAATAACCCTCATGTGGTGGTTTGGACCTATAGTGTACATAAATTTTATAACTTCAGCTAACGAGAACACACTAAGATTATACTGAGTGGATGTTTACACAAGAAAATTAAATTGTGAATCTGTACAACTGGGTCCAATTAAAATAAAGTATCACCACATCAATCAGAGGCAGGCGAAGGAAATCCTCCAACAGCGTTCCTCGGGAGCGCTGCAAATGCCTCACTGTTCCTGGAGTGCAAAATCATTCCTCCCTCCTAAAGAGCATCCAAATGCTTTTAATATTGACCAGGAGATTAAAAAAGCCCAAACAACTAAGCGTGAAGCTTGGATCCTATTACTGTATTGAATAGCTATTAATATGGCTGCTGTGGGAGATGTGGCAGGAAAGGAAGCGTAGCTGCCTGTAGCTGCCTATAGCTGCAAACTCAAGAGCTTCTAAAGTTTTAAAATGCTCCTGCTGCTTCCTCCCACGTCAATACTACCTGCCATCCTCTATTTGTATTTTGTACGTTGACTTGGGAAAAGATTTGATTTGACCCTACAGCACAGCTTGAGGAACCGGCTGTACAGAATATTAATATCTGATCTTGTTTCATTAACATCAATTTCAGGCATGCATTCCAGAGGGGGTTAATATTAAGCTGTTTTTAACCACAACAATATTGTACAGATTCCTAGACCGAACGCACCAGCTGGTTTGCACTAAATTTTACGGTGCAGGAGACAAGAAACAGGCTTCCTCAGGAAGAGGAATGTGGCAGTGGAAGTCCTGGAAGCACGGGGAGGTTTTAGGCGCTGGGTGGGATGTCTTGCTTTCGCAGAGAGGTCTGGCACAGGCGATGCAGGAGACCAGAGGGATGGCTGGCCTTGGCTGTGCTCTCTCCTTGGTTTCTGACGCTGCTGCCCACCTCAGGTTCTTTGTCCCGATCCCACCTCAGCTCTCTGGTGGACTTGTGTTTGCCTGGCTCTCATTGCGAGTTGCAAACTTTCGGCCAGGCTGGGTGTCTGGGCTGGCTTGTGGCCATCCGCGCCCCCTCCCTGGACCCCCCCAAACCAGCACTGGTTGTGTGGCCACTTGCTGGAAGTTGAAGCAGGTGCTGCAATGGCCTGATCTCCTGCGAGACCACCAAATGAGGTTGTTAGACATTAGATAAATTTTTGTAAATTATTTTTAAAAGTTTTTTTGCAATTCAGATAAGCAGCCTTGGAAGAAGTTCATGAACCATATCCTTCTCTTTCTCCAATCTTTCCACCACATAAAATGGCATAATTAGGTAGCAGCTATATTGTTTTACAAACGCCTTTATGCGTGAAATTTGTGTGCTTCCCAAAAAGCCCTAAACCAGAAAGGCTCTGCAATGTTTGTTACAGTAAGTTAGGCCTGTGACATTCTATCCTCTGAGAAATATTCCTGCATAGGATCTAGTTATCCAGTTCATCAACATGCATAATTTCTTCCACTACTCCTGGCTTTGAGTCGAGATCGGGTTTTGTGAAGATGTCTGCAGAGGAGTTTTACATATTGAGCCGTATGAAATGAAAAGGTTAAAAATTGTTGTTGCAGCAGCCGTGGAAAGCTATAGCATGAAGCTCACTGCTTTAAAATATGAAAAAATGGTGTCTTTTAAATATCAAAGGGATTAGTATTAATCCAGCACTTGTGATTTTCTTAAATCATGTTATTTGCATAATAATACTCACCACCTGCTATATCTTCAAAGCGCTTTTCAGGCATTAACTAATTGATCTTTGTAACACCCCTGTGATGTAAAGACCTGTTATTATCCCCACTCAGCAGATGTGGAAACCAAGACCCAGAGTAGTTGAAGGAACTTGTTGGGCGCAGGGCTGAGACAGTGGCATCGTGGGCGCCAGGTCCCTATTGTCCTGTCCTCTGGGAGTTCCCGCTCGCAGCACTTCCAGGGCCAGCCATGCTTTCTTCTTGCCTGCCTTTTATTTAAGAATAAAAAAAGGCGCCAAGTTATTTCTTTGTGTCTTTAAAGGGATATTATTTGGGGATGTTTATTTGTTGTGATATTTGAGGGTTTTTTGTTAAATGATTTTGCTCTGGTTTTTAGTCGCCCTGTAGTCAAAGACACGTTAGGCAGAAAAGCTTCTTGCAGCTCCTTATTGTCTGTGGGCACCACAGCGATACTAGTTGAGGGCTTTTAAGCATATTTTTCTTTGTTCAGGACCCAGTATGGTCCTGCTATTAGGAGCCTTTTGGTCCAATTTGCCCCTGCCTGTCAGAAGAAGAAATTACTAAAATGGGAAGTGACAGAGTGAGTTGCCCTTTGTTACAGAATTTCAGTACCTATTCCCGTCCCGCGCTGGCAGTGAGTGGCGGTGCCCAGGTGGCTGCCAGAAGAGCAGCCGGTGTCTGCAGCGAGGAATGCTCGGGCGGTGGGAAGTTGGGACGGTGCTGCTGCCAGGTCGGCAGCGTGTTCCCTCCCCGCGGGATGTCTGCCTTGCAGTTTTCCTTTGCCATGTGTCTGGGGGAGCCACGGGCACGTGTTGTCCCAACCCTTAGTAGCGCAGGTGACATGCGGGTCTCCCCGACCTCCCACAGCCACTGTCTTCAGACCAGAGTTTAGTAAAATACCGTGTGGGCCTTGATAAGTGACGTGTATGTGGAGCAAAAACGGAGGACAAGCAGGTGTCACACACCTAAGTCAAAGAATAGATATTAAAAACTCTTTCATGGGTAGTAATCTGAGGGGGAGTTTAAAATCACAGAATCATAGAATCACTTGGGTTGGAAGAGGCCTTCAAGATCTAGTCCAACCATAAACCTACACTGCCAAAACCACCCCTAAACCACGTCCCTCAGCAAATGGGGTATTAAAAAATATATTGCAGTCTCTTTAATCTGGCAGCGTCACTTTAATGCTTAGCATGAGGGCTTAATATTAAAGTGTACGGATTTGTTTTTACCAATGTTTCATCAGTCTTATCTCCAAGCAGGAAAATAAATCTTGGTGGTGGAGCAGTTGGAGCCCCTCGGCCCAGGCTCAGACTAAGCCATAGGAAAAGGCCCGTGTCCTGCCAGATTTCAGGAGAGGATTTTGGATAATGTTATAGTTTCCCAAGCACAGTGCCCGGGCCCCCACGAGGGCTGCAGCGGCAGCAAAGTGGCAGATGATGTCAACAAGTTAGGGACATGGTTCCTCATATTGGCTGTAGTTATTTGGCTAAGCAGGGGGCGGGGGGAGGTGAGGAGGGGGAGTACAAGTCACTCAGAATTCCTTTGTACTCTGGCTGGGACAGATGGGCTGTAATCTCTCTTCACGGCACAAATTACAGGGTTTCCAGCCCCTCAGATGCTTGTGGGTTGTGGCTTCTTTTTACTCCCTGGAACATGGTTTCCATACAGGCTGTGTTGGCCCAGGGCACAAACAGATTCGGCTTCAGGTGAGAGCGTCGCTTGTCCCGGGAAGTGCTCTCTCCATGTTTCATGGCATCTTCAGGTGAAAGGGATGAAACCAGAGAGTCCCTGTATGAAAACACTGCTGAGAGAGCAAAGGGCAGCTCAGGAGAGGGAGGACACAGCAAAGCCCTGGTCATACTCGGAGTGATGCTTAGCAGTTGGGGAAGCACACCAGTGCTGATTAATCTGCTGAGGATGTGTTTGAAGATGAAGAAGTGGAATAAAGGGTAGATGACTTAGCAATAAGCAGGGCTGGAAGTGTGGGGCAGAGCACGGGGAGCAAGGGGAGGTGATACAAGCTGGTCAGGGTCTGGGGATTGAACTTGGTTTGTGGGAGGCATCATGCCAGCTCGTTGTGCTCCCCGGGCGGGGATGCGCATGGTGCTGGGAGAAGGGTTTGGCCATGGGGTCCCCAGCGCTCCCACCAGCCATGGTGGCACCTCTCTGCCTCCTTTCCCACTGGGCAGCCCTCACACTGGCAGGAGCCAGCTGCTCTGAGGGTCTCATGGTCACGACCACATCAGTTTGTTTTTAATTTTTTGTGGCCAAGGGCACAATGGCTTGGGCAGTGACCTCAGGTGTGGCTCTTGAACTTGGGGAGTGCCTGATGGATGAAATGACTGCAGCTGAGTGGGGTGCTGCTGGGGCTGGTGGAAATGCAGAGTCCAGCTTCCCTTTATCGTGCTCAGCAAATGCTTTCTGGCCTCTGAAGAGACCAGAGCGAGTGGGAAGTTGTAACCCATCTTCCTTTTCCAACTTTTACTGCTGAGGGTAAACATGGACCATCAGATCGTGTCAGAATTACAACATGGACAGTGATGGCTTCCAAAACGTCAAAAAAGGGCACGATGTCTCTCTCTCCTGAATTTTTTTTTCTTTTTGATCTGAAACTACCACTAAAGTGTGTGGAGTTTCTCTGTACCATGAATGGTACATGTACCGCAAGGAGTCTGTAGAAGACTTCTGATTTTAACATACTTCCTGCAATCAGGGCAAAAAGCTTTTAAACACAAATCCATAATGCCTCTGCCCATCTCCTCCTTAAATTAATCAAAGGAATAGAAATATTTTTGCCATTCAAACATGTTTGAGACTTGGGATTCATTTTTTAAGCTTAATGTTTATGAAGGACGCAGGACTGTCCGCAGCGATGAATGACATCCTACATGTGTCCAGCTGAAGCTTCGCCATAGCATCCCATCAGAGGGCCTCACTTCTGGACTTCAGACAACATCAGATGCAATTGATTCCTGGCCTTTGGATCAGTCAGCGCAAACGTTACTTTATTTTTTTCTTGCTGTGGATACATACTCAGTTATGGGACTGAGATGATAGATTTCCAGAAAACCAGGGCACCTATCAAATAACGATTACTTCTGATCTCTTTTTCTGCTGGGCTGTACCGAACTATCAGCCCGTGGCAGAGGTCTCATCAAACTCGGTTTATTTAAAGGAACATTCAAAATAATGGAAAACAGGTTTGGGGAGGGATCTGAAGAGGCGGTATGCAGAGTCCATCCTGTGTCACAAGGCAGAATCAGCTGTGGTTAAGCCCTTCGTTACAGACCCTCGTTCAACCTCTTCTCCAGTCCCTTGTTGAACCTCTTCTCCAGAGCGCTGACAGGGAAGGCTTCGTAGCTGGCTATTCGTCTGCTCAGCTGTTCTTATTGTGGAGTCTTTCCTGATGTTTATCCTGCAACTCCTGGATTCTATTTAGGTCTCTTGTCTTTAATAGACATGCCGAATAGTTCATTCCCTTCCCCTGTGAATAATTCCTCTCTATTTGTGTACTCAATAAAAGCTAAATCACTTGCCAATAATTCTTGGGCCCTTGAAACAGTGAGAAAGCAAGCTTTTAAACAGTTTAAAGTTCTCTTCAGAAATAACACTGCTTTGGCAATTTATACAGCCTTGAACTTGTTTGTGAGCTGACTCTGTAGACTCTGTAACTGGCTAGGTTTGTTTAGTAAACTTTTTAAAACCTCTCACCTTCTAAAACCCAATTGTTTCCAAACTGGCATTATAAATGGAGTTCTGTGCCTCTCACTTGTTTAATTTTGCTGTGAACAAAAATGCTAGTGTCTTCATTCAAGGGCCTGCCTTGCTTTGTACCGGCTGATTTACAATACAATGTGTAAATATAGTAGCAGCCTGGAACAAAGGAGAGCCTGTTTATCCAAACAAATTTGAGGGTGAGGGTGAAGAGGTAAATTGCAGCCTGTTTACTGAATTGCAGCTTGAAAGCAGAACGAAACAACTGCACGGGGAAACGTGATGGGCAAAATGATCCTCGGGGGTTTTCGGCCCAGGATCCCTGTAATTTTAGGGTAGTGCTGACCCAAGGAGCAAAGCTGTTGGGATGCCCAGGTGCTTCCTGGCCCTTTGGAGGAGCTTTGCTGGCAATTAAAGTTAGGGCTTTTAAAGTTATCCCTTTGTAGCTGGATTTTGTGCCCTGCTTGGCGCGGTGGTTCTTCTGTAGGCAGTTGTGCAGAGCCCAATGTACCCTCTTGGCAGGTCTCGCCACAGTTTCCCCGTCTGCGGCGTTTTAGCCAATTGCTTCTACTTGTCCTGAACTAAAGCCAGCAAACACATTTCTCGGATTTAAGTATTCTGGGTATTTTGGCCTTATTGTTCAGCTATAACAGCTAAGTCTATTAGCAAAGAGATTAAATTGTGTAGAAGTTATATTGCCTTGTCCAGACAGGGAAAAAATAAATTGTTAGAAATGGGCTTCTGTCCAAGGTGTGATCGCTCCTGGAAAACAAATTGGACAAAAGTACTCACTGCGGCGCTTTGCTAAAAGCCCTGTGCCTTGCACACTCACTTTTCACGCTTCCTGTAGATGAGTTCACTACCTCGTTACAAAAAACGTTAAGGAGAGTCACCTATTCCAACTTTTGCTGGTATCGCTTCCTAACTTTGTCTGCAATAAGGATGTGGGTTGCTGAAAGTCTACAATTTTCTTTTTTCTGCTTCTGCTACTATGTGACGGCTCGAAAGGGTGATTTGCAGAGCAAGGAAGGTTGGTTGTAGCTGGAACATGAATAAGCTGAACCCCTGTTTAACGCAGCTCAGCAGCGTCTTGGCTCAATCGCATCCTGCGTTCCGTGCAGTATTTATTGCTGTATCAAGCGACATGAAGTTTCATCTGTCCTTTGTTTTGCTGCCCATTAAGTACAAAATTCATTTCAGTTTTGCAGAGCTGCCTTCTAAACTTTCCCGAGTTACAAATTATGGCTTTTCTGAAATCTTCAGCCTTGCCTGTGGGAAGAACACTTTAATTTGGTTTAACAGTAGATGAGTAATCTAGCTACACATAGTGATTTTTCAGTTCAGCTACAGTCAGCTTCTTACTCCAACTGTTCCACTAAAATCTCAAAGGCGGCAATCAATTCCCAGCCAGCCTTGTTTATCCTCCTCTTGATTTTTCTTGTTCTCTTCTTGGTCTATGACACTGAAGAGAGCTCTGTCTTATAAAGCATGTGTGCTGCATTCCTGTTAATGGTTTTCAACACAATTTTGTTAAGTCGAGGTGCTGTCCTGGTTCTGCTTCATTCTGTCCTCGCCTAGTATTTTATCATGGAGACTCAAATATTTCATGCTTGCCATTTCAAAACAGATAAACAGCGTCTCTTAAGGAATATATTTTAACTTCTCGTGTCTGTTTTGGTCCTTTCCAGTGTGAAACTGGGTCAGCGTTGGTTAAACTAGTTTATCTTGTTCTCTGTACACCTTGAACACAAAGTCAGGCTGAAGGCTCTCGGTTGGCGCGCAGGTTCACTCCGCAGCTTTTATAGGGACTCGCATTTGAAAGGCGTCCTTTGAACATCGGCGAGCCCTGTTCTGCAGATGGGTGGACGGAGGGGACCAAGAGATGTCAGAGCTGACTCGTGTCCTCGAGCACAAGAGGTAGCTGTGCTGAGGCCAGCAGGGAAGGAAGCTCCCAATTTGGGGCATGGGGTGCTCCTCGGGGCGGCTGGGCAAGGGAAGAGGGATAGTGCGGGAGCTGCTGCCCCGCGAGGTACTGGCGGGTCAGCAGATGGGATGTGCCGCTGTTGAGAAGCTTGTTTTTATTCCTGTAATTAGTAGGTAAGGTTAATTTACTCCTGAGAATGTGTAAGAGGCACGCTTCGTCTTCAGGGACTGCTGCCTGCTGAAGGAGGGGTCGGGGGGTGGTTGTTTTGTTTTAAGCAGTCAAGTGTGGTACAGACCGTTTCCCAATGGAAGGGCAGAAACATCTTCACAGCTCTTGTTCTAAAAAGCTTTGAGAAGGCTGTGGGCGATGGGTCAGCCCATAAATGTTATTAATTTCATGTGGAGTGGCTAAACTTCCGGCTGACTTAGGTAATGTACCCACTGAGCCTGGATAAAAGGTTAGAGATGGCAATTATGGAAAAATCCTTTTCCGTTAAGCTTTTCTAAGCTTAACCAAGCCACTGTCAATAATTACTCTTTTTTTTCCTTGCTATTGTGGACTGAGTCTAATCCAGACTTTATTTATTTAATTTTTTTTATTGCTTGACTGTGCACGCTCAAGCTACATGGAGAATACCAAGCTACACTGGGTACACACTGCGCAAATGCATTTGCTGGACGTACCTGGCATGTTAAGCAGTGAATAGATTTACAGTATGTTCATAAGTGGTCATAATTGGATTGTAAAAGTGTGTGCTCTTGCGCTTTTATTTCTCCGGTTATCTCTTAAGTTGAACAAGACATCTTGCAGAGTGGCATTGGAGTGGAGGAGGGGTTCGACCAGAAGGGCCAGAAATAGCAGCTGTTTGTTTATGCCAGGATTTTTATTCTCTCTTCTTCCTACTCCCTTTCTTAGGGGTAGTCTTATATATTCCACCCACTTTCATTCCCTTCTGGTGAATGTGTGTGGATATGCTCCAGGACCATATGTGCTCATAGATACATACTTCAAAGGAAACTCTAGACGGCCTGGAGAAGCTGCTTGAGTTTAGATGAGCACTGAATTTGCTGACTGCTACAGCATTTCTTTTGAAGGACCACATGGCAGTGCTGCCACTTCTTTCCTTCAGCACCTTTACACGCTGATGAACACCCTTACCCTGCAGAGCCAGTAAGCCGCTGATACAGATACTCTGTATGAACCTAACCAAGCTGAATTTCACCTCGAGGCATCAGCTCAGCTGGGCTTTTTGGTGGCTAGCTGACACGTTTGGATCACACGATGTATTTGCCCAACAGTGAGGAATAATGTGAAGTTGTGTCTTTTTTTTCCCCCCTCCATGCACAATGATTTCTTTAAAGAGGATTTTCCCAAGCAGTCTTCCTGGAACCGTAGGCGCTCGCCCCAGCTGACTCTGGGAGACTGTCTTACCAAGTTATTGTTGATAGGTACTGAGGATTCTGGCTGCAGACCAGAAGGACCTTGGCCACGTCTGCTCTGCTGGGGCTGTTCTTGGTTAGATGCCTACTTTCTGTTTGACAAACCTCTGCAGATTCTTGGTGGCTTCCATATCATTTGTATGGTGTTAAACTGAACATGCTAAACATGCTCTTGGTTGGGGAATGCAGGGTATCTGGTGCAGATTTCTACATCCTTTTCCTTCCCAAAGCCAGAATTGCACAATAGCCGCTCCATTCCAGCAGCAGCAGCTGTTGAGCCCTCACCATTATTTGTCTTAAATGTTTTCCAGGAGTTGTCCATTAAGTTTTCCAATAGGAAACATTGATCTTTCATATGAAAACATTTATTTTAAAAAGTCTTCCTACCTATTTTTATGGATAATCGGTCCACTACTCTTGATAAATGAGTGACTGTACCTGGCAGATGCTTCAACGGACTTTTATATAGCATCTTTCACTCTTTATGTGCTCTAATCCATGGTGCTGATCTTCATTAATTGGTTTCTGTAGAAGCAAGTTTCATATCCCAGACGGGCTGATCGCGTTTGTAGCTAGCTGGAGGAAAGGGAAGGAAAATAGTCTGATTTTTCACAGGTGTTGCCACGCAGTCATGCATTCCCTTCTCCAGCCTTCACGCTTTGGTCAGCCATGAAATGCAGCATGCGAGGGCGTGTATGGAAACTGTCAGCTAAAAAACCCACCCTCTCTGAATGCAGGGAATTGGTCGTATTAGGGATGAGCAGTCTTGCTTGCTCGCCTCTCAAGACAGCGGCGTGAAATTGCCTTTAGACACTTGACAACAGCAAAAGAAAATGACTTCTCCCCCTCGGCCTGCCTTCGGAAGAGCATGTTCTTGTTAGCTGGGCTGCTTGTAAAGGTGCGAGTCTCTTTGTTTGTTATCCCTAAGATGATCTGCCGGTGTGCTGGGGGGGGCTTCTCGCCTCCCTGGCCATGTACTTGTTTCGCTGTTATCCGCAGCTGGTGGAGTGTTTGTGTTCACAGGATCATTTGTTTACAAATGATAGCGTTTCTCCTGAGACTACATCTTCTGATGATGATCAATGGCTCAGTTACTTTTAATAAAGCTGAGGCAGTCAGACACAGGAATTCTTTTG
This sequence comes from Chionis minor, assembly GCA_013398295.1. NCBI lineage: Eukaryota > Metazoa > Chordata > Aves > Charadriiformes > Chionidae > Chionis > Chionis minor. Next base: position 244,245 of record VZSF01011189.1, read on the forward strand.
AAGCTGTTGAGGCCTCATCTGAGTCATATAATACCTTAAATGAAAACAGAGCAAATAGGAAATGTAGAAGCGAATGACAGGTGTTGGCAGGAGGGATGTTTAGGATGTTTATAGCTTTCACGGCTTTCTTTTCTGCTCAGGGCAGATGATTGCTCTGCTTTTAGGCATAGACAAGCTGCAGATGAGAATATGGTGGAGAAAAATGGCTAGCAGTGGCAGGGAGGTGAGAGATGGGTCTGATCCAACACATCTTCCATTTTCAGCACAGGCAAAACTCCTCATTCTGGTGGACCAAGTTCAGCATTTGGTGCTGACACACCTGGCCCTGGAAAGGTGGTCACGGGCCGGGGCTGGCTGAAGGTCTGCATAGCTCAGCTTCTCACAAGGAAGTATCTCCTAGGACATCCAGTAATGATATGCTCCAAGATACTCTGGTAGTCACAGAGTGGTTTTGGGGTGTGCTTGGAAGCTCATTCTGTAGTCTGTAATACGTGTTCCCAATGTTTTGATCTCCCCCAACCTCCCTAGCTATGAGTGTCGATATGACAATTTAACTCTTACCAGTTCAGGCTGTACAAAGACTTTTGTCAAGCTAGCAAAGCAATGGTGGTAAAAGGGAATCTTTAGATATTACATTTAACTTCTTTAACAGGAATGGATACATAGGGGTGAATGCTGAGTGAGGACATCCCTACTATTCACTTTCCTGATAATAGGGAACTTAAAGGCAATACATTTATGGCCTTTGAAACTCTTCTAGGCAAAATAGCTCATCAGAGGTTCAAAAAAGATTAAGTTTCAGGAAAAAATGAAGTAGAAATACAATGTGTGTTGTGCTGGTTAGTTTGTTTTCGTAACCCTGGGGACATGCTACTGTGCCCCAGAAGATGCAGGTGCTTCTTTCCCAGCTCACTCTCCTTTTCTGCCAAGTTGCCTGTCAGCTGGGTGGCCCTCAGCATACACTGGTGCGTGGGGTTGTTCTTCCCCAGGTGCAGGACTTTGCACTTCTTGAATTTCATGAGGTTCCTTTTGGCCCATTTCTCCAGCCAGTCAAGGTCCCTCTGGATGGCAGCATGACCTTCTGGTGTATCAGCCACTCCTCCCAGTTTTGTGTCATCAGCAGACTTGCTGAGGGTACACTCTGCCTGATCATCCAGATCATTGATGAAGGGTTGAACAGGACCAGACCCAGTATTGACCCCTGAGGTACACCACTAGTCACTGGCCTCCAAGTGGACTTTACACTGCTGAAGCATATCGGTTTTATGGTGGCAGGGCTTGGGCTCCAGAGAGGTGGGATTAAAAAGCACCTTGACTGGCTTGTGCTGGGGAGCTGAGAGAAGCTGGCGTGGGTGAGGTGTGGAGACACAGGGAGACACGCGGCAGTGTTTGCAAGAAATCTTGTGTGACAGTGGAGGGGGAGCTTTCGGAGGGAGACATGTGTGTTTGTCTTCTGGGTTATTGCCAATTTGTACATTTTTATCACGAGTCTTGAAAATAGTTTATCCCAAGCTTAATCCCCGGCTTCTGGAGGCAAATGACTGAGGGAATGTCAGCGTTTTCTTAAAAGAATAATAATCTCCCTGTTTCAGGGATTAACTTGGGAAGGTAAGGCAAGTTACATCTGAGCGTTTAAAAATGAAAGGTAAATAAAAACACATGTTACTTGCCGCTTGTGGGCCTGAGATGGTCAGTGTGGCTTAGGCTGGACCGCTCCGTAGCCTGCGCAGCCTGGTGTCCGGGTGGCGCAGGGGCTGTGGGCTGCCCGCACGTGGTGACGAGGGCTTGCTGCTGGCAGGGCACACGCCTGCGTCAAGGCAGTGGGGTTACCTCCTAGGGACTGTAATATGCTTGTAGTCACCCTTTGTGTGCAGAAGTAGGTGTCAGGCTGAGTGCTGTTCCCCTTTCTTTTCAGGGCGGGGTGGAGTTCAGTGGTTTCCATCCTGCCCCCAGTTCCTTCTGCTGCTCTCCCTCCTTCCCCGCGGCTGGCGGGTGCCGCTTCCTCCCCGAGCTGATTCAGCTCCTGGCGTGGCTGCGCTTTGTGCCAGACCTGTAAGATGTTTTGATCTGGGGGCGATTTGTTTGGGTTTTTTTAAAGAGCACCGTGCTCTTCTGGAGGCTTCATTTTTAAACTCCAGGTGCGAGTGCGCACCCAGCTTGCCTGTGGTTAGGCAAGCAGCTGAAGCGGCGCAGGGGAAAGGTGTGGGAGCCCTCCTGTGTGGGCAGGGAGGCATGGGGCTGGTGGCTCCCAAACCAGCTTTGCCGCCTGCGCAGCGGCACCCTTCCTTCCCCGGGTGCTTGTTGTGCCTCCTGTCCCTCCCCGGGATTGCTTTCCACATGATAAAAACTGGTAAAACAGAGTCCAAGGGACATCCCTGGGAACCGGGGGGACTTTTACTCCAACTCCTCGGTGGCAGGGCTGCAGGTGCAGCCCCATCTGCCGTACCCACGGAGCCCGACCGGGCTGGTGAGGAGCCCAGGATGTTTGCCCATGGAGGGAGGCTGTGCAGTGACAGCGCTGCTGAGCCAGGTGTCCCTTGTCTGCCTTGTTCACACCACTGTAGCTAAATCACTCTCATCTTGTTCCTGGTCCAAAACAAAGTGATCAAGACTGGGCCATATCTGCAAATACAGCGAGTCTTCTCGCGGGGTGTGAGTTGCGAGGTCGGTGGAAATGGTTGTGCTGTGGTGGAGCGGGAGAGGGGTCAGAGCTGAAGGTGCTTGTGCTCCAAATGATACCTGAAGTACCCGGCTCCGGGTTCCTCTCCATTAACCTCATTTTTCCCTGCGCTGAGCTGAGTTTATCGTAGCCCTGGAAAAGACGTGGGCATTGGCTGCATTGTTACCGCCTTGCTAAGGAGCTTCTACTTAGGTATTAGTTTTTCCTGGCTCCCATCGGTGAGGAATCCTGTCTAACAGCCAGAGAGAGCCTAGCCCTTATGAAAACCACCCATAACATCCTCTCCGAGCATCTGTTAGCTGTGTCCCAATTGGCTCAAAGGATCTGTGTACTCAGTGCTTGTGAGCAAAAGCTATGTGAACCTGCCAAAACTATGCCCGTGGCTGCAAAGAGAAGAGGCACATGGAGTCCAATTACTGGCTCTAAGCAGTATAAAATAATGTTAAATAAATCCTGATTTTTAGGTGTAATTAAAATGAAAGGCTGAATTGGCATAGCCACTTCTGAATTCTCAGTGAGGGGTAGGAGTTTGCAGCAGAAAGTGAGGTCTAGGAGAGAAACTTTGAAATTATTCTAGTAGTGCTGGAAGACAGAGATCCAAAAATATTTGGCCTTGCTCACTGTGCTGAACATGCTCCTGTTCGTGCTTTTTGTTGCTTGTTCCCAAGTGACAATGACACATTCACTTAAGTCATGGAGGAAAAAAAATTAGATTTCAAAGCAGCTGATTATGAATCATACCAAAGAAACCCAACCACCCTGTACTGGGGACGTAAGAAAAATGCAGTTCAGCATTTACAGTCATGAGTAAAAAAAGAAGTTTGGGGAAGTTAACCGCCCAAAGTAGCCCGCAAGTCATTGCGTATCGATACAACTTGACAAGAGTGATTTCTGTCAGCATGTCAAACTATGTATTTTGCAGTCATCTTCCTCTGTTTGTACTGAGAGTGCCTGGTCTGACTGACAGCTAGTTTGCTTGTTCATTCATGGGGTAATCTGTTTTGTCTCCTACGTCTGTATGAAGCCAAAGAGGAAAATTGCAGGTAGGCTTTTTGTAGGGAGGCAGAGCCTTTCCTGCTCATCTCCCTGTGTGAAAAGTTGCAAGCTGTGTTCAAGGGAGAAAAAACCCCCTTGGTTCTCCTGCTGTTCCTGGGTTATTGTTACAACACCTTTCTAATGAAGCTCCTTTAGCATGGCGGTGGAAGGCAGTCCCAGATGGGTCCTCGCCAAAAATTAATTTGGAGAATTCCCACAGCTTCTTTAAAAATCTATTTACTCGGGTTATGTGCTACCGATTTAGCTTCTGAAACCTGTTCTTTTTCTTCAAGATGGAAGAATTAACAATCCTCCGAGTGTAATAACAATTTTCCTAGCTTTTTGGATATTATTCTAAATATGGAGTTATAACTGCAGTACTTAAGTTTTATGTTAATAGTGTTAAAATCATTGCAAGGAATTGCAAATCTATATTCTGGTTGGACCTTTTGTTCCAGAAGAAGAAAAAAATAAATTACAAGTACTTAGGCTTTCCTGAATTAGAAGTTTTCTGAGAGAGAGTGTAAAACCAGTCTAGCCTTGGAAATCCTGGCCTGTTTGCACTGGCATGATTTTGAGCAGCTTGAGCAAGTGCATCTATGAAGTGACATGGTTGAAAGCTGCTAACCAATGTAATTATCACCCTCCGGATGTGCGTGGTAAACTTTAAGTGTTGCTGCATCACTTAAGCACAGTCTAAAGTCTAACTTCTTCCATGAATCTTCCAGTATTTCATGGGGTGTTTTTTTGTTTAAGCACAGTTCCTCAGAGTCACATTAGAAATAATTCCAGCTTTCCGTTAAATTCCTACCTTTCAAAAGCTGTAACAAAAGACAAATAAAACCAATAAAAGTGCATAGCTGCTCAAAAATCACAAGACGATAATCAAGCTGTATGTGAGGGGAAGGGGATGCTCCATATATATTTGGTTTTGCATTTCTTTTTTTTTTTCATGGGAAAAGAGTAATCTGAATCACTGCTCTTGAAGTATTTGGGGTTGGCACAACTACTGCAAACCACAGTACCATTCATCAAGTGGTAACATGCTCAAAACCCCCTCCAGTCAATTCCGTCATAATTTTCTGATGAGCCTACAGCTGTCGCATCCAGAACCAGATCCGTGTTTACTGGAGTTAATGGGAGTGCCTGTTTTCCCCCCCAGCCTCCTTGTTAAGTGGTGTGGGATCCCCAGTACTGGAAGTCCCTGCTGTTAGTGGGAAATGATGCATCATTCAGGTTGACTGAGGTGTTCCCATGGACTGGCGTACTGTGCACAAGGGTGTCTCATCCTAGGGGACAAAGGGTGGCAACGTTATGCAATGAAGTTCATAACAGAGCTCCTGCCTACACCCCTATCCTCCAATACAGGTAGGTTGAGGACACGCATGTTATTAGGTGCCACAATGAAGAGAAGCTTAGATGTCAGTTATTTTAAATAGTATGACTCATCCCTTATCCTTTTACCTTGTACTCCCTCCTTTCTCATGCCTTTGCTCCTCTTAGGCTACAGATCATTAGCTTTGCTAAAACCGCTGTTGGTATCTTCAAGGCAACCGGATCGCAGGGACTTGCCTTCGCTGGACCAGACACGTCTCTTTGATAGTCGCCTGGCTCTGTTTGAAATGTCGGTTCTAAAAGGCTTTTCACAAAAAAAGGAGGATAAAATATTCTGGTAACAAGGCACTGGAGCTGGATGCTGCTCATGCCGGAGCTCTAAAGGAATGAAAATAAGAAGTTGCTCCTGGTTTGCCGTCTGCTTAAATAAACCAATAATATACCAATCTAGTGAGGGCTTCTGGGGTCATGCAGGGAGATTATCAGCAAATCTGGCTGCTGTATGAGGTGGTTTGGTGGAAATTAAAACAGGAATAGAAGTAGTAGATAACAGAAATAGAATGCACAAGAGAGGAGACAGCATGTCTTGGGTGAAGGGAATTTGTTTCTCCTGAATCTGTGCAAGTTTTTGAAGGAAGCTTCAATATGGATACAACAGATCTAGCTGATACCTTGTCAAAAACTCTTCGAAAATAAGAATACAAGCTATATTTCACAGAAGTATGTTAGAACCACAGTTATCAGGGAATGAAAGAAAAAGTCTTTTCACAAATTACTAAGTGGTTAAAATGGGAAACAAAGAACTGGAATACCAGACTAGCTTCCCTGTTCTATAGCGGCTATTGCTGGGCTAGAGTCCTTCAAAGATCTGTGCTGTTGTCGGAGCTGTTCAACATATTCATCAATGATTTGATTTTAAGTAGATGACAGAATTTGTAGAGGATACCAAAATTATTCACAATAATCTGACCCGAAGCTGCCTGAAACAACTTGCAGAGACTCTTTTTGACACAGAGTTGGAAACACGGGCAAATGAAATTCAGCATCAACGAATGCAAAATAATGCGTGGAGGGGAAAAGGAAATAATCCTCTTTTTGCTAAGGGGGTAAAAAACTCAACACTCTCTTAGAAGTACAGGGGATAATTCTTTGTAAATGTCAGTTCAGTGTGCGGTGGTGCTCAGTAAAGTAAATAGAACAATAATGAATACTGAGAAAGGAGTAGAGAACAAAACCAGAATTATCCCTATGATGCTACAAATCCATAAATATTTGCATCGTAGCATGGAGAATCCTGGTCATCCCACCTCAAAACAAAACCAGAAACAGACAAGTGTAGGAGACTTCAGGGTGAAAACGATAGGGACGACTTTCTTTTGAAGAAAGACTCTTCAGTTGGGGGAGGGGGGGAAGCAAGAGAGAGAAAATCTGATGTAATTTAAAAGTACAAACTAGGAACAATACAATTATTAGACAGCAGACTTAAATGAAAAGTGAATCCAGCTCCCTCTTCTGCCCCTTCTCCTGCTCAAGGCAAAGCTAAATTATAGAATTACTGCAGGAAGCTTTTGGATGCCAGTGGTATGAAGAAGAGATTAGGCACATAGATGGAAAATAAGGCCTTTGGTAACTTTTAAGCCTTGATACGATTTCCAATTTAGAAAGTCCTGAAACCCATTTTCTTAGGAATTTGGGAGGGTGTTTGGGATGGAAAATGAATGTGGCTACTTCTGGCCGCTGTTAAAATGTGGTTAATTTCCTTCAACAAGACACCTAACTTCTAGCTCTACATGGTTATTTAAGGCAACCTGTGTCATCAGGGGCAGGAGGGAAGGAGAGGCTGAGGTGATTCATGCAAGCCTGCGATAAGCACCTCAACTAGGGGAGCTGGATTGCTCCCAGGAGGGCTTGGTCTCCTTGAAAAAAGAAATAACCTCATGACTAGTTTGTGCTGCTCTGCAAAAAATGAGATGAAGTCTGTTCTTGGGAAAGGGTGTTGGGCTAGAGGAAGTTTCATCTGTCTTACTGCGATTGCTCTCTGGTTTCTAAACAACAAAAAAAAAAGCTGTGCATCAAAGTAGGTGGGTGCCATGGGTCTTCATCCAAAATGGCTTAGCACAATGACAGTGGGTATGTTGGGCTGGCTTCCAAAGGTGCCTTGAGCTCATTCAGCAATGGGTGGCGAGGGGTGACTGCAGGTGGTCACAGGTGTGAAGAGGGGCTCCAGGCTAAGTGCCCAGGTTTAGTAATATCACCTTTTTCTTTTGCTTCCAGCCTCCTAATGGAGGCAGTGTTGTCAGATGAGCTCAAGGGAATGGAAACAAATGCTGCTGGAATAGGGGACAAACATTGTTAGAGACTAACATTTAAATATCTTTAATTAATGTAATTACATTTCCTGAATTACACCTTACATTGAGTGCATTTCAGTATGTTCCACTGGTGCCCGAGAGAATAAAATATGATTAATTTCATAAGAAGTTGCTATCTTTAGACCAGACACAGTAATAAATAGATTCACAGGTCTGTGCTGGGGGTTCCCAAGCTGAGCGCTGTGACACGGGTTTGGTGGCGTGAAGTCAGTTGAGGAGCCCATGGAGGAGCTCCAAGCCAGCGTGCACTTGAGAGAGCTGGAGGAGGCCTAAGAGCAATTTGCCTTGTGCTTGGGGCAGCCTAGTTGGGCGTACGTCATCCATGAGGGTGACTCACCTGACACGTGATAACTTAATCATATGTCTGATTGTGGAGGTTACCTTATTTATTACCACTGCGAGCAATCTGCTTTATTAAGGGCCTTAAACTGGTACAGCATCTCTCTACAAGAGACTAGTTCCAAAATAATGAAGCTCATCTATCTACGGGTGCAAACATCTCTTCTGTGTTGCTCTACTGCCAGATGAAACAGTGGGATAATTCATCAATGTGATCATTCATCTTTTTTTGTGTTTGTTTTAGACAAGGTAGTAAAGGGGTAAACTCCCCAGATCAAATTTAAAAAGAGTAAACTTCAATTTTATCTTTTTACCTTTGACTACATCACTGCTTTTCTGTATAGTAGATAGTAGACCGCTAGAATATGCGCCTGTCTGGTTTTTAGGTTTAGATTTCTAAATTACCACCAGATGCTTTAAAAATGACATAACCATGGGATGAGCGTGATCGCAGGCTGCAGGGTGTGAAGGCATTAGTCACCGCGGGCATGCCTGCGATGAAAGACGGGATTCCTCTGCTGGCCCATGGCACGGCTGGTGGCCCAACACACCCAGGGTTTTGTTGTTTCTTGCCTTTATCACTACTTCCCTGCAAACCCCTTAAAAAAAAAAAAAAAAGTAATATTGTGGGGGAAGGATTTTCCCACTCAGCCTTATTTTGTAGACCAATTAATCAAGAAAGAAATTAAGATCATGCTATCACCCAAAATTTTAATTGAATTGTTTAAATAGCAGTGATGTGGGGGAGGATTTAAGATATGATATGCAAAAGGAAAAGTTGGTTGGTTGTTTTTTTTAAAAAAACCACTTATCTGCTATCTATCATTCCCATACCAAGGCCCATGTAACTCCATTGTACAGCTATTTCAAGAGTGATTGAAAAAGAACTACTGAAGCACCCAGGGGAGAAGGGAGTTGGGAGATTCAGTACTTCTGAATTGCTGTCACAAACAATCTCATGTTGAAATACTCTGTAGTACAAATGTGATAGATAAATCCCCAGTCAGCTGGCTTTTCACTAGAAATTGAGATATTGAAACCTTCTCGTGATTCAATTTGCGGTGCAATGTGGTGACCTGGAGAACGATCCGGGAGGAAAGAGAAGCCTTTTATGATGGGTATTTTCCAGCAAGTTACCAAAACTCAATGCTACAAGAAAGTTCTGCCCAATTTTCCAGGGTTACTTACTGTTTTAGAATACATACTCCCTTACTAAAAAAAGAGTATCTTTAAAAATGTATTTTTCTTTATTTGTTACAGCCCCTGTAATGTGAAAACCTTTATACGTAATTGCAAGTAGGCATTTATTGCTGCTCCTGCCACTGATACAAAATGACTGACACTCTGAAATGGGGGCCATGGGAGGTTTAGGTGGAAGCAAGCCTGAAATATTTCTTTCTCCAAGAAAAGGCAACCTAACCTTTCTAATAGGCAGATGCTTGACACATCACGAAAAAGCCAAATCTTGTACTTGAGGAATTATTTCTTAACACTGACAACCAATCAGCTTAGCAGCATTAAGGCAAAACTTCCTTCTCTGCCCCTTTTGGACCTTTGAAAAAGGCATTTCAGATGCGCATAGCTTCCATGTACAATTAGCTGGAGGATTGGCTGCTTGTGATTTTTGAATCATTCAGGAAAGTAACACCTGCTTGGCTTCTAAAATTGTACCTTCATGATAGCACCACCTAGTAATTATTATTCTGAGTCATCAGCTAATGCTCATTACCACTTCATAGTAGCAGTATAATTAAAAATTCTGTGCTGTATTCCAGTAACGATCAAGCTCAAGAGCTAAAGGCGCGACTTTAGAGAAGTTAGTTGCAGTATATTACTTGGTTTCTATTATGTCTGTTGAATGGTTTCTGAATGCTCCTCAATTATTCTGAGCTCAGGTCACATTTTCATTTTTCCTAGTGTGTCTTGAATCTGAGTAACCATTGTGAGGGAAGGAAGGTCAGAGCAGCAAAGGCTGTCCATCCAAGAGAGGAGACTCTCGGGTTGGCTCTGGAAGAGGTTAGGGTCAGGTCTCCGTGGAAATGAGCTCCTGCATTCGTTGCTTTGAGGGTCAGAGGTGACCTACTGAAGTAGTTGATCCCTGACGGAAAGGTGAGAGGCTGGCTGGAAAAAAAATAGGAAAAATCAAATGGTCTGTAGTAGTTAATTTTGAGTTGAATAAAGCAGTTTGGATTATTTCCTCAGTTCAGATGGAGGTGAGCCCGAGACATTGGGTTGCCTTGTTTTTTCTGTGAAGAAAATTGACTCTGAAGTAGTCAGTGGTCTTTCCTCAAGGCTTTCATCTACAAGGTGTGGGGATGCCTGGACTTGGGGAGTACCTTCAGCCTCAGCTGGGCAGCTGATTGCATGGGACACTAGTCCACCCCATCAGTCTGTCCTTTCTCTTTCCTTCCTTCCCCTGGCCCAGAAAGTATTCCTGTTATGTGAAGAGAAACAGGTGGGTAGGAGAGAGCAGGGGAGCTGGTGGTTTAGGATGAAAGACTGAACTTGGAAATTCTGTTCAAATTTAGGCAAAGCAGAGGTGATTTAGGGAGCCCCTGGTTTGATGCCTACCAGAATAGCTCAAAGCTTCAGGGACCTGAGAAACTTCTTACTGATCTTATCAGATCTGCCAAGTCCTAAGAACAGCTTCAGTCTGGTGGATTGGCATTCTGTGATCAAATCGGTTCTGGGAAAAAGACTTAATCACCTATAAGCTGGCACTTATAGTCAATGATTGTCACCTCTTTATCATCTGCTCTTTACCTTCTCTTGGATAAATTAAACAGATTGGCTATAGTATCTGTCTTCAAGTCTAGCAGCCTATTGCTTTCATCTGAGCTCTTACTGATTTAATGACATTAGATGGAAGCAGTTGATGTCAGGAGCAGATACGTTTTAGGAAAACCAATGCTAAATGACACGATTATGTCTCACAATTTAAACATGGTACTTTGATGGTATGTGTGTTGGAGTATCACATTTACTCTCTCTCCACTTCCCCAGAGCGATTGTGCTAGCGGGCAAACCACCGTGACCCTAATGTTCTTGTACATTACTGTCTTCCAAATTACATTCTAACACTGTGACCTAAATTTTGGGTCTGCTTTTTGTGTGATCTTGTTTGGTTACAGTAATAATGCTGCTGTTCAATTGAGTCTGTTGTACTCTGTGATCTCCACATCATCACACTTCTGAACTCGACTTGTCCTTTTGTGCAGGTCACATGAAAATTCGTAGAAGGGTGGATTTATGCCAGCACCAACTTTCTTAAATAGGACTTCCACATTTCTGGAAGACTTTTGCTTCAGGTCTTGATTCGCATAAAGACTAAGGGAGCTGATATACCCAGGACTGAATGCTAGTGGTTGAGAATGATGAACTATTTAATCTGCTTTTGTTGACTTGTGTGGCATCTGTTTTTCAATAGAACTGTTTCATTATAAGAGGCTAATACATGCTTAGTTTGCTGAAAGACACCGTGTGCCTTTATTAACCAAATTTATCATGCTGGGGACATTTTCTGGGTAGGATTAGAGGTCTGATTTTCATAAAATTATATTGACTGTTTTAATGAGAATGCTGTACCTTAATTCTGTACAGTCTTTTTCTATGAATGTTTAGGTTCTGTTGGCCAAGATCACTGTTGACTTAAATGCCCTGCAGTTGCCACAGCAACCTCATTCACAGTTCCTAAATATTGTTAAAATACTTCATTCTTTTTCCTCTAAAATGTTCTTAAAATGTGATATTTAACCAGTCTTCAACCCCGGTGGCTCCTTGGCCCACACTTCTAAAACCCGTGGGAGCAAATGATTTGGTCTCACAGAGCTTCAATGTTTTAACTTTAACAAATGCTGTATAACATCTTCTGTAACTTGCTCAGAAAATGGTACCTGCCGAATTTCAAAGCTCAGGCAGAACACTGATGTGGTAGGGTGAGGGGGTGACAGAGTCTCCGTCTCGGAGTACTTGAAAGCTTCAGGTTTTCCTGCAGAAGGCTGGTGAGTGGGAAGCCACCACTGAAGTTGGGGCACCTGAGCTAGGTGTGCCCAGCACCCCATGCTATGCTAATGGCAGCTTTTGGGAGCATTTGCTCCTCCATTTTTCTGGAAGGTGACTGATGACCATATAACAGTGACCTAGCCACAGTCAGGGTGACACATTTTTTTGCTATTGCTACCTGCAATTCAACTATAGTCTAATCTCACAGATGTGGTTTGATTTAACTTAATTTGAGGGTAATATCCTACAATATTGAGGGATATTTATGAAGCAAGTTCTTTGAAGCTCTTTCCTCGTGCTCTTAGCATCACTTAGTCTTGGTGGATGCCTTTTATCTTGAAATAGATTTCAGCTACCCATTAAGAAAGCTGAATAGTGGTGCTATTTCAGTTGGCTCTGTCATGTTTTGCTCTTGCATATTAACTTTGCTGTTCTGCTTCCTACTCTAGTTGAGTCTTAATGTTCTTGCACTGCTAGTGGCTGTTTATTTCATTTAAGGTTGTGTTGGCTGGAGAGCAGAGAGAAACGGAGTTGAAAGTTAGCTGCGGAAACAAGGTATCCATATATATATGTATATATATATATAAAATGTTAATGATATTTCCAACAGTATCAGAAAGGTGGTTCTTGCAGGAAACACTTGTGGTCTGTTAAGACAGCACAAGATCTCCCTGACCCCCACTTCCTGCTGCAGACTTGTTCAGCTCTTTTCTGGTCTGTTTACATGCTTGGCAACATGGAGCAGGGCCAAAGGAATGAAAGAGAAAGAGGAGCCCTCCCCAGAGCAGCGGGAAGGGAGATTGCAGGCTGGGAAGGGAGTTTGTGGTTTGGGGAGGGATGGAGGGAGCTAGGAGGTGGCTGTGCTCTGCCAGGAAATGAGGGAGCTGCTGCATGTGCTGCGTCTGCTCCTTTCTCTTCTCAGGCAGCGGAACTGCCTGGGCTCCCCGGTGTGCTTCATCAAGGTTTTGCTGATGCACTTTATTTCACTCCCTTTTTCAGTCTTTCCACTTTGACAGAGCTATCACTGGGCCCTTCCCTAAAACAGTCAGAGGACTGGAAGATGTCCCTCTGTCTCCCGCTTCGACCCCCAAATCTTCCTACATTTCAAACAGAAAGCACTCCATAGCAACAAGCGTATTTTTAAGAAATCCATCATGGACATCTCATAAACAAGAGCTCTCGCAATTTGCAGTGCACTTCTTTAGCGAGAGAACTGGGACAGTTATTTCTCCCCCTTGCACGCAGAGCAATCGTTTCCTCGTACACCTTCCGGCATGAACGAGGAGCTTCTCCACTGATGAGGGTGATCCTTTGAAATAAACAGTAGTTTGCATGGAAAAATCCTTATCAATATTGAGAGACTGAGGTATACATTTATATATATAACATATCCTATAATAGAAGAGAAAGTTATGTAAGAAAGAAATACCATGTCAGCAGTCATAGCTTCAGGAGCTGTTGGATAGTATTACCATTGTCCTTTCTCCTCAGAGAAACTTCCTGCAATGAGTTGTCCAGGCTTTTGGACAGTGCTAATGTGACTAATAGTTATATTTTATTTTTAGCTGTGGCTGACATAGTTACCAGGAATACTTTCATATTGAACCACTGCGGGATGTTTTTTAAATGACTGCTCTGCCATATATGTACCGGTGCTATAGGAAGATAGGCAGAACCGGGACACAGGTGTACCAGGTTCCAGTCATATTCCAAATTTCACTTCATTTTGTGGTCTTGAGATATAATTATATTGTAAGCTTTCTCCTAAGTGCCTTTCTCCTGCATTTCTCTAAGGAGGATGCCTCCTACTTCTGTTGCTCTGAATGCTTGCATGGCCACAGATAACTGAAATAAGTTGATTTATTATTTTACATTAAAATATAAAAAGCTTTTGACTTTTTTTTTTTTAAAAAATCTGTGTTGTTTCAGGTGCCAGTTAACAATGTGGGGTACAAGTATTGGCACAGCTGAGGTAGAAGCATACAGTAGTATAGGTGACCAGAGATGTGAATTTCTTAAGCCATGTTTGCTGCCTAAAAAGACTTAATATAGAATTAGTCCTTCAGTCACAGCACTTGATACCTGTTTGAGCCTTTAGAAGGACTGCAATTTTTTGCTGCCCTGCCTCATAAGGCTATTTTTCTAATAAGATTGTTTTCTGAAGAGTAGAGGTGAGAATTGCAGAAGAAATAAACGGTAACCATCAGCCACTGTACGTGGAAGAGCTTTACCTGGAATCTAGAAGAGTAATTCTAGCCTGCTGCATCTCTGTCCCCGAGAAGTAGTTCAGCAAGTCTTGGTGCTATTATCATGGAGGTACAACTTGTAAAAATCAAGTTATTTTCTACCAATTCCTTCATGCAGGAAAGAAAGACTTGTGTTTTAGCCCAAGTTGTATCTATTTCTTTGTCCCCATTACCTCCTATGAAAAAGCAATTTGTTTCTCCCTTTCTTCTCACTCTTCCATATCAGATCATTTGAGAGTTCAGAAGCTTCTCAGTTAGGCTTTGGCAGGCTTGGAATTAAAATCGCACCTGTTCTGGATGGCCTGATGTTTTCAGAGAATACTTTGTTCACAGGCAAGAGGGGTCCTGCAAAAGGTATCTTTGAAGCAGGGAGACATTCAGCCAGGCCTTTGGCACAGGTGGTGCATGAATTGGTTAGTGGAGGATCCTGCTTTTTGGAAGACATACAGAAAGGATGAGAGGAGTGGAGTTCTGCTCCTGAGGTGGGGGAAATGTTGATCAAAGCTGAGAGGCTGTAAGAGATGGTGAAGAAAAAAACCCATATTTTTCCTGCATGTAGGCAAGATTTCAGGAGTCCAGATTAGCCAAACAGCCTGAGACTTGAGGTGTTTTGAGGTGTCTTAAGATATGCTCAAAGGGCCTGGATCATCAGAAAAGGATGAGCATGCAGCCTCTGAAGCTGCTGCCCTCTGTTCTCTAGATCAAAAGATTATTTAATCTCTCTGAAAAACGTCCAGTGCCCGCTTTGCATTTCAGCTGGTGCATATACCAGGCAAAAAAGGAGCCAGCACTACCAGTAGTTAGAAACTGGCCCCCGGCTCTGTGTGCCAGCACACCGAAAGACACGATGCCTTTGGGGCAGTGCCTGCCTGTGTCTGCATTGATTTCTGCCCCCACTACCCCAGTGCTTCATTATACACCCCCCAAGATCTCCAGACTGAAAGGCTGAGCAGCGCTGTTGACTTGAATGCCGCCTTCTTGCTTGTATATATTGCTTGGAGAATCTTTCCCTGGATCCTTTACTGTTATGTATGGGTGCTCTGAGCATTCAAAAATGTATCCTTGCAACTCGGCCAGAGAGAATCATAGACCAGAATGGAATCACAGAATAGTTTGGGTTGGAAGGGACCCTTCAAGGTCATCTAGTCCAACCTCCCCTCAATGAGCAGGGACATCTTCAACTAGACCAGGCTGCTCAGGGCCCCGTCAAACCTGACCTTGAATGTTTCTAGGGATGGGGCATCTACTACCTCTCTGGGCAATCTGTGCCAGTGTTTTACCACCATCATTGTAAAAAATTTCTTCCTTGTATCTAGCCTAAATCTTCCCTCTTTTAGTTTAAAACTGTTACTCCTTGTACTATCACAACAGGCCCTACTAAGAAGTTTGTCCCCATTTTTCCTGTAGGCCCCTTTAAGAACTGAAAGGCTGCAATAAGGTGTCCCCAGAGACTTCTCCAGGTTGAACAACCCCAACTCTCTCAGCCTGTCCTCATAGGAGAGGTGTGCCAGCCCTCTCATGGCTTTTGTGGCCCTCCTCAGGACTTGCTCCAACAGGTCCATGTCTTTCCTGTGCTGAGGGCTCCAGAGCTGGACGCAGTACTCCAGGTGGGGTCTCACCAGAGCAGAGTAGAGGGGCAGAATCGCCTCCCTCAACCTGCTGGCCATGCTTCTTTTGATGTAGCCTCAGATATGGTTGGCCTTCTGGGCTGCAAGTGCACATTGTTGGCTCATGTCCAGCTTCTCATCCACCAACACCCCCAAGTCCTTCTTGGCAGGGGTTTTCTCAATCCCTTCATCCCCCAGCTTGTATTGATATGGGGGGGTTGCCCTGACCCAGGTGCAGGACCCTGCCCTTGGACTTGTTGAACCTCATGACATTCACATGGTCTCACTTCTTGAGTTTGTCCAGGTCCCTCTGGATGGCATCCTGTCCCTCAAGTGTGTCAACTGCACCACTCAGTTTGGTGTCGTCTGCAAACTTGCTGAGGGTGCACTTGATCCCACTGTCATTGATGAAGATATTGAACAGTACTGGTCCCAATATGGACCTCTTGGTAAACCACGTGTCACCGATCTCCATCTGGAGATGGAGCCATTGACCACTACCCTCTGGATATGACCATCAAACCAATGCCTTATCCACTGAAGAGTCCACCCATCAAATCCGTATCATGTTGTGGGGGACCATGTCAAAGGCCTTAGAGACGTCAAGATAGATGACATCTGTAGCTCTTCCCTTGTCCCCTGAAGCAATCACTCCATCGTAGAAGGCCACTAGATTGGTCAGACAGGACTTGCCCTTGCTGTAGCCATGCTGGCTGTCTCAAATCACCTCCCTGTCTTCCATGTGCCTTATCATAGCTTCTAGGAGGATCTGTTCCATGACCTTCGCAGGCACAGAGGTGGGGCTGACAGGTCAGTAGTTCCCAGGGTCCTCCTTTCTACCCTTTTTAAAAGTGAGTGCAATGTTTCCCTTTTTCCAGTCACTGGGGACTTTACCAGACTACCATGACTTTTCAAATATGATGGAGAATGGCTTGTCAACTACATCAGCCAATTCCCTCAGGACTCTGGGCTGCATCTCTTCAGGTCTCATAGACTTCTGTATATTCATGTTCCTCAGGTGGTCATGAATCTGATCTTCTCTTACAGTGGGAGGAGACTTTTCTCCCCCAGTCCCTGCTTTGCGGGGAACACACTTGAGAGATGTAGAAAGAGAAGCTGCCAGTGAAGACTGAAGCAAAAAGTTGGTTCTTCCAAGAGCTTGTGTGTCATGGCCCCAAACCATCACCATGCCTTGGCCTTGGTCCCCAAGGTGCTGGTTTGTGGAGGGGAAAATAAAATATGGAGGTGGCTGAGGAGGTAACTGGGGGATAAGAAGAAGGAGAAGGAGATAAGGCCCTGTTAGTGTTACTGTGATGCTGTGCCAACAGCTGCCTTGGCTCCATGCTGTGACTTGGCCAGGAGACACCAGTGGGTGCCCAGCTGAGTGCTGACAGGCAGCTTTGCATGCTTTCCTGATCCGTCCTCACGTAATGCATTATTCTCTGTGCCGCGGGCGCCGGGCAGCTGCTCTCTGGCACACCCAAGGTGGTGGTTTGCTTCCAGAATTGTTGTGATGGCCAAAATCTGGCTTCCCCAGGGTGTGCAGCCTGGGCAGGGTGTCATGTCCATCCCCCACCTTTCTTATTCTACAGGAACAATGCGAACTGTAGTTTTAATAAAGTGTTTTGGACTATCCTAGAACTGGCAGCCTTTCTTACAGACTGACTGGTGCTGGTTGATGAAAGGTTGTTTGATGCCATGCAAGTCTGGCACCCTAAAAAAGTGCCTGTTTGCATGATTTATCTGAAGAGCTTTTTAGAGACTGGCTGAAACTCCTTAATTCTTACAAAGTGCCAGTCTTTTAGGCTGGGAAATCGTATGGCTCATCTTTCCCAGGAAAAAATGATGGTCTGCAAGGTTTGGCTCTGTAATGGGTATTGGTTCTCCTGAAAGAAATGTACAGGTGGACCACTTTTTACCCTGTAGCAGAAGAAAGGTCCCTGGACCTGCTTCTGGATGTGACCTTATAAGCCTTACCCTATGACACAGCAAAGTCAATTGAGTGTCAGCTTGCATTTTAATTTATTTTCCAAAACAGCAAAAATTCTGGAATGTGTGTATTTTGTGGTACTTTCTTCGCTATCACCTGCTGACTGCATCTACACCGGCTTCTGGAAAAATCTAACTTGAGCTTGCTTCTCATATGTTCAAGCCACCTCATTACTGCAGGGAGCCACCTGAGAAATGTGTTAATGGCCATATGCCAACGCACTCGGCTCTGTGAAAACCGCTGAGATGAACCTGCTCCGACTGCTGAAAGCCAGAAACAACTACCCTCTTGTCTACACCAGGAAAACTACAACTTGTTAATTTGCTATCGGCCAGCAGCTGCTCTTGGGCTGGCAATGGTGGAACTGGTAAACGGAGCTCAGGCATATTTAACACTGTAATAAAACATAATTTAGAATTACAGAGCAGACTGGTAATGCTGCCTATTATCAAGGTTGTTTGACACTTCCCATTATAAGACTCTATTTTCAGCCACTTACAAGTTTGCCAAATTTTAACAGCTTGCACTGAGATGTCTTTAACTCAGTGTCTGCCTCTTGCTGAATATTCTGTTATTATTGTTTAAAAAGAAAAACCATCACTTAGCCAGAGTAGCTCAGCTGTTTCTAAGAAAAAGGACTGAGAAAATATCTTGTTAGTCGTGTTAAATTTAGGTGACCTTTTCTTTTAACAGCTCAGAGGCAGAATTTGGCAAGAGCAGGGAGCTGCTGTCAGAGATGCTTGTGCTCTTTCTATGAATATTGACCAAAATAGGCTGAAGTGCAAGTCCTCAAAACATTTCAGTTAACACCAGCTAGCAGGTCTTTAATTCGTAGCAGCAAATTTCCCCAAAGAGGTGATGCCTGTGGGCTGTGCAAGCCTGGTCCTCACAGTGGGGAACCTGCTTCCTACCCAGCCCCAGGAGCCTGGGTCTGTAGTATGCGGGCGCTCAGGGATGTGGGTGCTTGGGGACATGGGTGCTTCGGGACACGTGGTGCCCAGCTTCCCTGTGGTGCTCAACTGAGCCCGGGTCATACAGAGGAGGGGGCTGAAAGATTTAAATGGGGCAGAACGCAATAGTGACCACAGTTTTTGTGTGTTTTGGAAAGCTTTGTGCGTAATCGACATGTAACATAGGTAGAGGTCTCTAGATAACAGATGTGTATACACCTATACATTGTTCATGTTATCTGTTAGCTTAATGCATTCCTTGTAACTGTAATGTGTTAAGCTACAAAATGCAAGCCAAAAACCAATTTTGTTAAGAGTGCTTGTCCATGGCTTCTCTTTTTTTTTTTTCTGACTATAATGGTAGAAATCAGATTATTATCATAGAACACTACAGGCAATCAGAATTGAGCTACTTTTGCTCTTGTTCATGGTAGGTTTTCCCCCGGTATCATGTGGCTCTTCAGCTAGTCTTTGCTTTTCTATAAAGACACTGTTGAAGCTGGTTGCTACTCCTGCCTGTCTGTTACTGGAGGTGCTGGTGAGATTTGGATCCATTCCTGGACAGAACCAGAGACCCAGGTTCTGTCTTCCCCTGGCCACTGCCAGTGGCTGGAGGGGGAAGAGAAGGGAAAACACCTAAGCCCCTCTAGCCAAGGAAGGAAATCTGTCTCTGCTTTTAGCTATGCTGCCAGTCCACTGGTTACAGTAGCTACAGTCTAGCCATCAAAATTGTCTTATCCTTTCAGTTTTCTATTAGCCTACTTACATGGAAACTGCAGGAACATCTCACGGCTTGTCTTGCAGAGCTCCTACAATCTGCAGACTCAGCACCCCTGGCTTGGCTTACAAACAGCAGGCTTTATCTACTACATATCTACAGCTGCAAATAGCAGGGCAGCTGAAAGGCTACACCTAAGGGCTCATAGAATCACGAAATCAATTACATTACTTATTTCCAGGCAAACTGGGTTATGGTGGAGTTCAGCCATCCAAACACATGAGCTTACAGTTGGAGATGAGGCATGGCTGCAGGAAGACCGCACTTAAATTTAAAAATAACATTTGAAAATTTAATTAAAACTCCTACCTTCATTATGCATCTTCTCAGTGCATAATGATATCAGGTTAAGACACTTTAAACCTAAGGCAATTTTGTGTTTTTATAGTCACAATTTTTTAACAGGCAGCGTTTCTCGTGTTTCCCTGGTTGGCATGAGAAGCCCACATAGATAGAGGA
The DNA here is from genome assembly GCA_013398295.1 of Chionis minor. Classification (NCBI taxonomy): domain Eukaryota; kingdom Metazoa; phylum Chordata; class Aves; order Charadriiformes; family Chionidae; genus Chionis; species Chionis minor. Next base: position 264,038 of record VZSF01011189.1, read on the forward strand.
AATTATGGGAAAAAAGTAAACCAGAATATAACTCAAAAGGCTGTCAAACACATGTAGTTTAAAACTACAGTGCAAGATGTTTTCACCTTCTTTTTCCTATTACCTGCTTTGTAAAACCATTCTCAGGCTGAAGGTGGATGGGAATCCTTTAATGACCCATCAATAAAACCACTTAGCAGAGCTGAATAGCAGCTGTGGCAGGTGACCTTCCCTTTTTTCAGAAGTGCTCTATTAGTTCTCATTATCTTGCTTCTAGGTTGCTTTTGGGGGCCTTTCAAGGCCCCTTCTTTTTCTCCCCTGAAATAAACTGTATTTCTTTCCATCTGGAGATGAGTTCACGTCATTTGTTGGGAGAGTATGCCATTCACGGGAGATGCCTGTGGAAGAATACCTTGCTGCCACGGCAGGAGTGCTCTCTTGGAGGAGGAAGACAAGGCAGGGGAGGAAGGGCAGCGGGAAGAGATGGCCTGAGAGTAGCTGATTCAAATGGCGGGGGGCAGCGAAATGCACATTCCTTACCTAATTCTACTCCATAACTGAGGCTGGTAGTGCCACCTCCCCCCTCTCTCCGGGGCACATTTTTAGAACAGCTGAAGTATCAGCCTCTCCTGTGGCTACCTCTGCAAAGCTCTTCCATTGCTTCAGTTTTTCTCCAAAACATAATGAAGTCAAGAAATAACTGTGTTTGGAGCTTTCTTTTCTGTCTAGCAAAGGTGCTGCTCCCTGGTTTTCAGGTTTGTCCCCATGCAGATGCTGCTTAGTTCTTCCCAGCTCTTTGGTTTCTGGGGATTAGAAGAAGCAATTAAATCCTTTCTGCTATGGTGCATTAGCTAAACTTACGAAATTCAGTGGTTTTGTAGATGCCAAACAAGAGGCTTTTTCCAAAGCCCTTGCATCAATATTATTTTTATTCCTGTGACTTGTTTTGTGCAATGTGGATCTTTGCAACAGTGCTGGTAGATAGTAGTGATGAATAAATAATCAAATCTGTTAGTAAAATGCTACACTTTGCTCTGATTTACTTACAGATATTTAAGGTGGATATGAAATCGGGCAGAACTGATGTGGAAGGGGAGGGAAAAAGAGACATCTTTTTACTGACGTATCTGTTTCTTTGAAGTAAACAGAAATATTATGCTGCGCTATTGTGATCAGGATGCATAGTGTCCATATTTCATGTTTTAATAGCAGCCGTTTCTTATCCAGTTTTGCTTTAGACATGTAAATGCAATTTCTGAGGCTTTATCAGGTAAAACAAGAAACTTTGCATGGAAAGAACTAGAAATGAAGTTTCTGCAGACATGTTTTCTTTTTCTAAATGCTGACAAATAACTCCTGCCAAATGCTACATAAAGGAGAAAAAGAAACATATGGCAGTTCAACAGGAGTGAAAAGATGAGCTAATCCAGCATCCAACAAGTCTTTGGATGAGACTAAAATAAAACCAACCAGCCTTTATCATGCTTGATAGCACCACTATAATTAGGAGTCTGTCACCAGGTTCGTAATGAACCCTTAGCCCTATTTTGTGGGGTTTATAGTCTGGTAGTAAGAGTCATTTTGGGTTGCAACTTGGCATACTAGAGCTTGCTGTGCAGAAGGCTCAAATCTAGCATGCAAGTTTTAAATAAACTGACTGTTAAAAGTTGGAGGGGTTGTGCAAGTGATGAGCTAGTTGTGCTTATAATCTGTCTTAAGTGTTTAAGGAGTCAGTGTCTAATGTGATTTATTTGCCTTTAGCATGAAAAATATACGTGTGTGGTTTGGTATCCTGATGTGCTCTCTTAAGCTGCCATGTCAGGAATCAAGAATGTAAGGAATCAGGATTTTTATTTATTTTTTTCCCCTCCCTTGGTTTTATGATCCCTACATCTGCCCTAGCAGAAGCTGCTGCTGCAGAGCTAGGGGCTCTGCTGTACTCTGCCTTAGAAATGTAAGGCTGGTAAGAAAACTCATTCCTTACAAGTCAAGTTTTCAATTTTAGGGAGAAGTCTGGCAGACAAGGCAAAAATCCAGCCTGCTGCTTTCTCCCATCTTTCCCTCCATCCTTGAGGCTTAGTCGGCTGCTGGCAGAGGGACCGGCTGTGCAGAAGGTGCCTCAGTTGTGTACGCAGGCATCCAGCTAATTCTGAATAAAGGGGTCTAAGCTTCAGGCAGTGTCCAGTTTTTTCTGAACCTAGAATTATTGTGCCAGAAGCTGAAAGAAGCCCTTTTTAACGTATCTTTATTGTGCGTTGTCCTCTCCTCTCCCTTGCAGTGCTGGAGTTTCTCAGCACCCTGATGTAGCTGTTGCAGAATGTCCACAGGAGACAGGGCAGAGCTCTCGCAACAGCATCTCCTGTGCAGAACGTCCATCTAGTAATGAAAGGTCAAATATTTGTATGTTAAGGCTGTGGGTTTGGATTACAGCTAGATGCCTAATGAGATTTTCAGGAACATTGAGGCTCCCCTGCAGCCTTGTGTGCCAGACTTTAAGAGTCTGGCTTAAAAGGAACAACTAAGCAACCTCAATAACTTGAGCAAAACCTGAGTAGGTCAGTCCTGTCTCAGTATGATTCAGTCTTCTGGCTTGTATGTGAAAGCAAAGGTGAACTGAGGTGTATCCAGTTGACAGTTAATATACAGTAACTGTTCACTTTCCCTGCCAAACACTTCAGGGGAGGCTTTGATGTTCATTTGATGAAGGTGAATGGTTTGGGGGAGGATTAAAGTTCATGAAGTGCTGCAGTAGTCCTAAGGCTAGCAGGGCAGGCAGCTGAGTGGTGCCTCTGAACCATCGCTGTTGAGAAGAGATGTGAAAACCACGCATTTGAGGGCTAGAGGCCAGGCAGGGGGTGTCACTCGTAACCCCACCACCCCCTGCCCTGCCCTACTGCTGCTGCTTGTCAAAAAGTCTGCCCTGCATTTCTGACAAAGAGACCTCCCCAAAGCTCCGCATTTATGAATTAGTAATTCATAAATTAGCAGCTGTAGCTTGGCAGCCTCTTCAGAGGGCTATGCCAGGTTTTGCTTTCTCAAACGAGAGGCTAACCCATAAAACCTGCGCCCGTAAACTCAAGAGTTGAAAAATCTTGTCCCTTGAAGAGACAACAACATGCTGTTGGAGGCCATCATGCCTTGTCTCTAGGTGAGATACTCTGAAACCCCGTGGGAGCCAGGAACTGCTGCCTCTTGCAGATCCCTTGGCCCCGAGCCCCCGATCCCGCTGTAGGCCATTTAAACCCCGCTGGCACCCCTGCTGCTGACTTCTGACCTAACTGGCCAGGGAGGACAATAGAAGGGAGAGAGTGGTGACATATGTGCCTCTGCACACACGCATTCTTGGCTTCCTCACCTATATCTGCTGGCTGGCACGTGGTAGGAAGCAGCTGCTGACACTACTAGTTGCATTACACTCTTCATTTGGGCCCTATGCTTTTCAGCAGGAGCCATGAAACGTGGATTTGAACCAAACCGCGACAGCCTTCTGCGGAAAGAAGGAGAGACCATGTAAAGAACAAGGGACACAAGGCAGGCAGGGACCTCTGCTTGGCTCTCAGCGCAGAGGTGCAAGACCTGGGCTTCTTGCATGGGACAGAGGGGAAGGGAGGACCTGGGCTGACACTGCATCTCAAGGTGGTCTCTCTGGATGAAGAGCTACTTGGAGTGGACATTACAAGAAAGGAGGTAGCCTGTTCTAGCACACCTGTAAACAGAGGCATGTATAACCTCCAAGGGGAGTGTGGTGAATGAGTAAGATTCATTCAGCCATCTCTTCAAAAAGCCACCAGTCGTGTGGTGCGTAGAAACCATTCACGCTAACAACTTTGATATTGGCACTAAAGACTGGCGTCTTGAAGATCAGTGCGTGAACATGGGGGACCTTTGTGAGTATGGTTTTGATCATTAGAAAAAAACAAGCTGAGATATTCAATGAAGAATATAAATCTGATCACAGAAGGCAGCCACTGTACAACAATCTCATTGAAAAGAAGGCTTTTAAAAATTTCCATTAATTAGAATATATTTGATCTCTTGGCTTCATATTAATTTAGAGAGAAATGTGGAAGCACCTTCCAATTTCTGTTTCACAGCAGAAGCTTGTGTAACCCTTCAACTCGTGGCATTTTCAAACTACAGTATAAATTACAGAAGGAAAAGTTGTAATTGATGTGGAAAACACAATCTGTGTCTACGAAGTCTTCTGTTTTAAAATGCCCATTTTATACTCTCCTCCAGAAGGTGTGACAGCTCAGCTTATTAGCAGGGTTGGTTTTTTATTTGCACTGTTAAACATTTTTTTGGAAAAAAAAAAAAAGCCCTAAAATGAAGAGGAAATCTTGCAGTGTTTTTCTTTTTTCTTTCTTTTTTTTTTCCCAACAGCTGTATCACAATGCCTATTCTTTCTGTATGTATGTAATCCACAAAAATATATAGATACACATATTTGATATTACCACTTGGAACTTCAGAATTCATTAGTTGATGCTTAGCAGCAGCTTCCTCTTCTGTTGCAAACTGCTGCTGAGTAATGCATCAGCCAATCTCGGAAAAGCCTATTAAAAAAAGATCAACGCTCAAACAGCAAGGATCGAGTCTGGATGTTTATCTTCAGTAAAATTTACCAGCTGTTCCTCTCTTCAAATAAGAAAATTAGGTATTTGTCTTTTTGTAATATTTTGCTACCAGATATTACTTACAAAAAATAGCCCTCACACTTTCTCTTCGTGTGACCCATAGAACAAATACTTCCATAAAACTCTCTTTTTCTATTGCATTAATAGTCAACCTGTCATGCTTCAACTATTAAGCTATGAGGTTTCATTTTTTCCTCACCTTTCTATTCACTGTGCATTCTGTCTTGCTAGTAGATGCCTAAAAGTTCTATTATTCACTCTTATGCCAAGTGCTCAGAGGAGAAAGCTATTATTTCTTCTTTTGCTATACTCTCCCAAGAGTTTAAGAACTTGAAGTTCCCCATCCCTCTAGTACTTCCCCTGAGGCTTCAGAAGGGGAAGTCTGCTACTCCGATCCCCTCCTCAGCCTTTTCCAGCCCTCGTGCCTTGCCAGCCGCCTCGTCTTCCATTTCTCAGCAGTTCCTTATGGCTCTTCCAAAGAGCAGCAGTCTATACTTGGCATGATTCTTGCCTTTTTCATTAGTGCCATTGGTAAACTCATCATGGAGCAGTTAAATTGCCTGTACTTATTAATTTCATTCTGCTGTTCTTGATTGTAAGGAACAAGAGACTATTGCTGACTGTCTTCAAGCTCAGGAAGAGGCCACTGAGATACATTAGTCTCCAACTTATCTGAAAATACTGTTTTTTGCAAAACCAGAAATACCACAATTATTTTTAGCAGAACCCGTCATTTGCCAAAATTGATGATTTAGGTTTTCCATTTGCCCAGAATAAGATTATTTTTCAAAGCCACTATACATTTACAATTTTAGACATCTATTTAAAAACCGAAATCACTGAGAAAGGAAGCAGAGGAACCCTGCACTTACTCAGCATGCTGTGCAGACCCACTGGTGTAACGTGATGTGAGAAGCCAGCCTAAGCATTTGCAGTGCTCTATGCCGAAAATTTTTTCACAGTTTGGCTCCTTCACAGTACTTACTGCTTTCTGTTCACCAAGAGGAAGGGATGCGAAGCATCTCTGGGCAAACAGAATTATTTTTCAGGAAGAGTTTTGCTTGCAAGAAAGGGAGAAGGGTTTTGCCTTTGCAGGGGAAAAAAAAAAAAAAGAGGAAGAAATGAGGCCCCAGACCCGAGCAAAAGCAGACACTTAAAAGCACTGTGGTGCATTGAATCAATGCAGCGTGTGTGTTTTGGATTTGTGCACGCATGGTAAGAAAAGCCAGCAAAAGTCTTCATGGGATTTTACTGAGAAGAAGTTAACACAGATGCCAAATCCATTTATCATTTCTTTGGTTACGTGCCACTGTCCCTTATGACCTTCTCCAGCCTCAGAGCAGTGAACACTTTCTCTCCCATTACATATGCTTGTTTTGTTTTTAACCACTTCCTCATCACTCCACTACGAAGATATTTTGTGGCACCAGCAGTTTTTCCCCTTACAGGGGGCTAGGTGCACTGTTTTAAGAAATACAAGTATTTGGAGAGAACAGAATTGACTCAGCAGCAGCTTTGATGAATTTGTGTGATTGGGTGGGGGCGCATTGCTTGTGACAGGACTACTAGTGTACAGGAATACTCAGGATCTACTCCTTTTTCTGATTAATAACTTCTAATTTTTCTCCACCCTGTGCTTTCCCCACCCTGTTTTTTCCCCACCGACCCTTCCATTAAAAAGGGTAAGTTCCACAACCACCCATCTGTTTGTGGTCTATCTGAGGAAGCTGGTGTAAGGTTAAGTTCTTCCACAGCCCCCTCATGTAGCCCTAGGGGAGGTGTTGTGCCTCAGTTGCTCTGTCTGAAAGCACAGGCAATTCAGAGCTTTCCTGCACTTCAGTTCATCTCTTTTGCAGTCGGTCCCTTCCATTACGGCTTGAAGATATAACACAATATGTGCTGCCAGCAATCCCTGGCTGATGATCCGAGAGGCTCCTCTTTGATCATGCAGGAGAAGGACACCTACTTTTGTTTTCACTCTCATCCTCCAGGCCACAGGTGTTGACATCAAGAGCTGTTGGGCGGATCTCAGCTCCTCCTCTGACTACTGTCAGCTGTTCCCATTATCAGAATTAGCAGGGGTAACTTAAACAGTTTAAATAGCAGGCCTTGACACACCTGGCTGTTTTTGACGGAAATGGGCAAGGGATTATCACCCAAATAACTCTGCTGGCAGCTTTGAAGGTTGGTAACCTCCACAGAGGTCCAGCCATACATTGGGCTGAAGGCACTCAGTTCTTCAACTGGTGTAGCTGGAGCTGGGACATGATGTCTGGCAACAAGTTGTGACTAGTGCCTGTGACTTGCCTTATGGCAAATCACTTCTCTCAGGCTTGTGCTTGAAAAAGGTGGGTAAGAATATAGGCAAGGAAGTGTGTGTTTCAAACCTAGAGTTGTGTTGTCATCTGCATGCTTAGCTCTGTTATGTGGTCATGGGATCCAAGAGGATTTGTCTTGGGTGGTTGCCACAATTTGCTCTCTGACTGTTAAGAGAAGATTATTTTAGAGAGGATGATCGCTGAGCTCACCTCAGTTTAGACCTTGGTGGGTGGAGCACAGCAAGCACATGGCTGGGCCTGACAACAAAAGTTGGTGCTATGAGAACTTAAGCCACACAACATCCAACTGATGCTTCTTGGAGAACCTCAGGGTACAACAATTGCAGTGATCAACAGAGAATTAAGTCAGGGTAATGGCAGAAAAGGGTCTGTTGGTCTCAGTCTAGTTAGATTAGGGTGCTCTTCCAGCATGGTACAGGCATGTATGGACATGGACTAGGAGAAGGAGATGGTTCATGTAGCACTGTGAGCTACAAAAGGCTACTTCCAGGGTGATACTGCAGAAGGAGGAATTGGACCACCTTCTGTATCCTTCATCAGCAAAACTAGAGGAGGAATGCAGCCATCCAGCCAGTTCCTTATCCACTGAGTGGTCTATCCATGGATGGAGTGGTTTACACCCTGGAGGGAAGGGATGCCGGACAGGCTTGGTATGTGGGCCCTGCGCAAACCTCGTGAAGTTCAACAAGGCCACGTGCAAGGTCCTGCACACCCCAAGGGGAATCCCATGCACAGATAGAGGCTGGGCAATGACTGGATTGAGAGCAGCCCTGAGGAGAACGACTTGGGTATATTGGTGGATGAGAAACTCAGCACAAGCTGGCAAGGTACACTTGCAGTCTAGAAGGCCAACTGCATCCTGGGCCGCATCAAAAAAATGGTCGCCAGCAGGTCGAGGGAGAGGATTCTGCCTCTCTGCTCTCATGAGACCCTACCTGGAGTATTGTGTCCAGCTCTGGGGCCCCCAATGTAAGAAGGACATGGACCAGTTGGACTGAGTCCAGAGGAGGGCCATGAAGATGATCAGAGGGCTGGAGCACCTCTACTATGAAGACAGGCTGAGAGAGTTGGGGTTCTTCAGCCTGGAGAAGAGAAGGCTCCAGGGAGACCTTCTGGTAGCCTTCCAGTATCTGAAGGGGGTCTACAAGAAAGCTGGAGAGGGACTTTTTACAAGGGCATGTAGTGATAGAAGGAGGGGTAATGGTTTTAAGCTGGAAGAGGGGAGACTTAGATTAGATCTCATGAAGAAATCTTTCACTCTGAGGGTGGTGAGGCACTGGAACAGGTTGCCCAGGGAAGTTGTGGAGGCCCCATCCCTGGAAGTGTTCAGGGCCAGGGTGGATGAGGCTTTGGGCAATCTGGTCTAGTGAGAGGCGTCCCTGCCTATGGCAGGGGAGTTGGAACTAGATGATCTTCAAGGTCCCTTCCAACCTAAACCATTCTATGATTTTTTAAAATTTTTTTTCACCCCCATTTTTTTGGCAGCGTTTTCCTGAGTCGGGTTACTCCCACACAGCATGGCGTGGCAGCACAGCTAATGGTGGGCCATGGGGTGTAGACACATCAGCAGAGGTGTAAGCAGAGAGTGCTGCCAGGACTTTGTTGTGAATCTTCAGCCCCTTCTGCATATATCAAGCTGTCTGTGCTCGAAACCTGGCCTGTGAAACACTACAAAAAAGCACATCCACGGAAGGAGTGGTCTCCTCTAGCGGAGGGTGGGGAAGGTGTAGGAAGTAATCACTGTAAGAGAAGGGGAAGGACTGGAAACACCTTCAGTCAGTGCTGCCTTCAGAGGATCCCTTCTGTGGAGTAATGCCCTAAAGCTCTGCTGCAGGTCATCTCAGTGCCATGGTATAAGAGATAACTGTGCTCTTCTCCAATGCGGACTGATAAAATCTGCTTCCGTTGCACAAATCTGTATTGCTCCCCTTGTGGGGAAGGAGCTGAGTTTCCCTGTGGGCCCTAGCTATAATTTGCCTCTCTTGCTTTCAAAGGTGTCTGTCTATTTTGGATAAAACTTAATTTAAGTCTTAGTTTTCCTCAGAGCCTGCCTTCAGACTCAACAACAACAACAAAAAACCCATTAAGCAAGTGAAACTACAGGCTTTTTCTTTCCTTGATTTGTGGTGATGTTTACCAAGAAGGACTGACTTTGACTGACAGTCTCTCAAGAGGAGAAAAACGGATCCACATTGAAATATGCTCTTAACCCAATTAGCTTAATGGGAAAATGAGCTCTTGATGTCTTTTCTTTCTCTCCCAGGTAAATCCATAATTAGTTCAGTTTTGGTACATTCTTCTGACCAAACACTTGCATTCTCAAATCTGCTTCATATCCTTCATTACAGTCAGGCTAATAGAGCCCTTAATTTTAGAGAAGTAATTCCGAAGGCTGAATTTTGGTATTTTCTCTGGACTTTTCATTTTCTGCCAATGTAATAGCCTTTGAAGTTGCAATCAGCATAGGTTTGGCCTCTAAAAAAACCTATTTGAAATGAGAACTACTGTCACCCAATGGCTTGCTTTTGGATGGAGTTTTAGGTAATGGCACTAATATAGTTCATTCTGATCTATATTTAATAATCTCCATGGAATTCCAATATTTGAAATTTGGATTGAGAAAACAGAGTGGGAATTGGCTTTGTCTGCCCCAGTGCTGTCTGCCTGATGGCGCAATCTCCTGTTGCCTGGTGACACCATCAAAGTTTCTAATGCAAACTTGGATCACCACTGCAGTGAAATTAAATCTCCCAACAACATGCTTGCTTTTCTTGAGAACTACTTAAAGGCAGGAGGTATCGGGGCCTGCAGGTAGTGTAGTGGATGGTTTCTAGCAGCGTGGCACAGCTGCTCTCGGTGCATTGCCTGAACAGCTGTTGTACAAGGCTCCCGTTGCAGGGTCTGCATTCGTTACCACCAGGTAACTGCTGAGGCAGCACACGATTGTGTGTTTTGGATCTCTTTCATGCCATGTTCTCCAGAGGCAGGTCACTCTCGTTTGTGAAGATACCTCAAAATAGAGGCAGTTGCTGTCCAATGAACATGTGTTATTTGGCTTAACATATGAAAACATTAACTAGGGTTTTCTTATGCCTGTTGGCAAAAAGGTGTTCTTTTAAAGAAATGCCAATAATAATAAGAGCTACTTCAAATAAGGTCTGAGTTTCTTGACTACGAGTGGGAAATTATGTAATTACCAACCCTGAGAACCCTCTGATACTCAGTGTCATGATTAGAGGGTATGAAAGTCTATTTGAGGACTTGGCTAATTTAAAGTACTTGAGCTCCACAGCAAAATTACTTCAGGTAATGCTTGACAGCTGTGTTTTCTAGCAATAAGGGCTCAATATGTTACAGAAGATGTAGGTAGTTTGCTGTTTGTGACCCTCTCGCGTTTTGAAGCAATGCTTGCACTAATGACTGTTTTTGAGGGCTTGAGGAGGGGACAGTTTTGCTAGTTGTGTTCCAAGTTGAAGCTACATGACTGAAGATTGAATAGATGTTTTCTTTTTGCTGTGTGACATGGTCTGATTTTATTTTTTTTTTTTTTTT
>VZSF01011189.1:275687-516232 GCA_013398295.1 Chionis minor
TTTTTTTTTTTTTTTTTTTTTTTGCCTCGGAAGATATAATTGAAAGATAAGATGTCAGCTTTTAAAAAAGGAAAGTGTTTTGGATTTTACACTCATTTTAAGAATCTCTTGCTGTCCGTGTATGCTGATGTGTATGATTTAGACCACATTTCTGGACCACCCATGGAACATATTTGAAGGCAAGAAGTGTGTAATGTGTATGTGAACTGTAGTGTAGCTTTTAACTGTGTGTTTGTGTGTATATGTATTTTATGTATATATTACTGGATGCTAATTCATCTCACTAAGACTTACCACAACATCCTTAAGAACCACCACTACTATCCCTTGTGGCCCATCTAGCATTTGTGTTAAGAAGTTGTCACTGCCACCTTCCAGAAATCTCCTTTCTGCTGCACTTTCCTCCTCGAGCTTCAGAGAGGTTCAAGTCTCCCATGGGAACTAGGGTCTGTGGTCTGGAGACTTCCTTCAGTAGTTTAGAGAAGATCTCATCTACTTCTTTAATGTGTGGTCTGCAATAACCTCTCATCACAATGCCACCCTTATTGGTCTGTCTTCTAATGCCAACCCACAAGCATTCACCCAGCCTATCATCCACCCCATGGATGAGGTCCACTCATTTGAGCTGCCCTTTCATGTAAAAGGCAACAATTCTTCATTGCTCCGTTTTGTTAGGTGGTTCTCTCTAGTAGCCTTCATTGCTCAAGAGAGTCCCATGGTTGTAAAAGGCAAGGTGCTGCCTGGGATAACAGTCATGTAGCCAGACATTTATTTGCAGGAATTGTCCACTCCTGCCTGGGCTTTTCCCTTTAGGATCAAGGAGAACATCACCTGGACTCCCACCTTTGCCCATAGAGCTCTGCAGCAATTACTCCTGTGTTCCAGCTCTCCCATGGCAATGTCATTGGTGCCTACATCAATGAGCAACAAGGGGTGATAGCTGGAGTGACAGGTGAGCTTCAGTTGCCTTTCTGTGATCCCACATCTGGCACCCCACAAGTAAAACATCTCCCTCGATGGCATCTTTGGTCAGTAGGTGGGTGCCTTTGACCCCTTGTCATCATTTGGGCTGAGCTGGCCACTAAAATGAACAACAGATGTTCTCTAACTGCTCTCCCAGGTGAGAGAAGAATGAGAGAGAGAGACTTGTGAGTTTAAAGGAACCTAAACTATTTTAATGAAGTATTAATAATAAAATAATAACAAATATAATAATATTAATAAGAAAATAATTAAATGTATACAATATACACAAAACCATATTAAGCTCCCAGGGTGACACTTATGTTACCATCAGGCACTGGGAAAGTCCCAGACTGGACTCAGCAACTTTGGGAACTGCATTCCAGATCTGGATCCAGGAATGCATGGATCAAGATCAAAGGCAGATGAACAGAGTCCTCCTCGGATCTTGGCCATTGAAGAAAGAGGGCTGACCCTTTGATCCCTCAGGCTTTATACTGAGTATGAGGCAGATGGGATGGAATACCCTGTTGGTCAGTTTTGGGTCACCTGTCCTGTCTGCCCCTCTCTGCAGGTGCGACCCCTCTATGCTTTTCCACTTCCAGCCCTCAGACGGGGCAAATAACAAAGTTGGCTGCCCTTGGTTGTTACAGCAATAAGTATAAGCAAGAGCCTCTCTGCATCCCAGCCCTTGGTATAAATTATAAACAATGAGGTCTTATCACTCTGGAATTGGACTGCTGTCTGAAAAATACGCTGTTCATTTCAGAGAGTTCAGTTAATTAGAAGAGGCTTAGCTGAAAAGTAAATTACTGAATAGAAAATTGGTTCTGTTCAGCCCCTGCAGAAGGGAACCACTCAGCTCATGCTCAGTTCAGGCCTTGAAGCCCCACTCCATGGAGTTTGTTCCCCATCCTGAGCTATTATGGCACAGTGCCAACACTGCCCATCCAGACCTGAGGGCAGGGAAGGAGTCTCTGTCTTGACTTGGATGCCCCAAGCTGGCAGCTGCTCGGGAGTCTCCATCCATCATGTGCTCACACGTAGCCTCTCAATGACCCTCTTTTTCCTCTCATTGTGTGGCGTGGGCTTTTGCTTTGGCAAGACCATGAAGACCCTGGTTATCTCCTGTTCACCCTCTACTCACTCTCCTCCGAGCCCTCTTAGGTGGCTGCCTAGTGCCCCACGGTGCTGCACTTTCTTGGGGGAGGCTGTGGAGGAGGTTGGGGTCACCTCCTCCCTCTGGGCTGCAGCTACCAATTTGCTGGGGTGCTACCTCCAGCCACTGCTTCTGATCCAGAACCTGGTAATTCAGGTGGGAACGGTGAAGTGCATAATGGCCCTGGGCTTCTTGTAGAGGAAGGAAAGGAAAAGCACAGCTGCAGATTCCCCATGGTGCAGTGTTTTACCAGAGTCTCACCGAGGCAAGAGGATGCAGCGTAGCGCTCCATCAAAAAGGGCTGTGCTGGGCCAGAGGGATCCTGAGAGGAGAAATTCCATTGGGTAGCAAAGCTTGACTTCTCATAATTAATGTCTAAAAAGACTAGTCCTGACAACAGTGAGAAAATTTTTCTTGCTTTCTTGTCTCCAGGCATCCTATTAACAAGTTTACTGCAGTCAAAGTCTCAGTTACAAGAGTATAAGAAACTGTTGGGTTGCTTTTTTGTTTCGTGTGTTTTTGGTTTTTTTTCCTGCAGAGTGTGGTGATACCTTTTCTGGACATTTTTTTCTCTCCCACCCTACTGCCCCCCAACCTCTCCTGTGCCAAAAAGAAACAGGTTCTCTAATTTTGATAAGTCACCTCTGCCATTAATAACCACCTTTGAGATAACTTTCTAAGATAACATGAGAGTTCTCCCATGAAAGTCAATAATTCTTTTTGTTGCGTTGTTGGGGTTTTTTTTAAATTGTGAAGTGCCTTTTCTTCATTCAAATACATACCTCAGCCTCATCAAAATATTAATAAGTAGTTTTTTATGCATAAGTATTTATTTCCAGACCCAATTTGCGGCTGTTATGGTTTGTTGGATCAGCGATTTCATTTTTTAATGAAAATTCTAAGGAGGTTTTGATTATGAAATGCAACGTCTCACAAAGAGCTATTAAGTTTTAATGTGTCAATATCTGCTTTTCTTTTAAATTACTTTTAAAACTTCATACCTGTTTAAAATGAGAGGAACTGTGGATAAATTAAAAATCTGGGTGACAGGAGGCTTCTTATCCCTGTAACAATTTGGAAAAAAAAAAAAATTACTTTTGAGTCAAATTCAGACTTGCAAAGGGAAGCGATGCTCTAGAGTAACATGCAGGATGATTCCTCAGTCCTTTTTTGTGTTTATAAAAAGCCCTTTGAGGAGGTTTTGGGTCATTTTAAAAGCCATTGACTAAGTTTAGCCTTACGGTCCCTCAGCGAGGCGGGTTGATGTGATTCTTCTAGCGCGGGAGAGGAATTTCGGCAGAAGGACAGCGTTACCCAAAATCACAGAGTGCGACTGCCAACTGGAAGCGAAGCTTACAGCCCTTACCCCGTGGTTTCATGTTGGAGCCAGTGCTCCCACATTAGCTCTCCTGAAGCTGGGGGGAGAGGAGGGAAGAGAGGGGGAAATCTGTTGCTTATTCAGCCCTGCGTAAGTTAAAACGCCGTGTGAAACATCATGGAGGAAGGCACGGGAACAGCGTGGCTGTGGGTGAAAACGCGCGCATGCAAAGGTGGCGAGACAGCGGTTTACAGTTCGCTGACAAAATGACTTGGTTTCAATCCAGCTTAAGCTGGAAACAAACCCGTAAGCTGTGAGTGAACTGGATTCTACAGCTGTTCACCAGACTTGGGCTTTTGTAGGGCGGGCCCCCTGCCACCCACTCCCAGTGCAAGGCTCTCGCTGCATGTTGTCCCCAGACATGTTACTCAGCAGAATCCATTGGAAACCTGGCTTCGCCTTTGCCAGGGGTTTGCTGGCCCTAAGACCGGCCTGTCTGAAAGGAAAACATTGCTGGAAGATGTCTGGAGAGCCTCTGTCCCCAGGGCTGCCTGCTGGAGAGGCCATTTTGTGTCGCACGGAGCAGTCTGTTCTCCAGCCCCTGTTTGGCTGTGCTGGGAAGGCGGAGACGGGAGAGAGACGAAAGGAGAATGATCAACCTCTGCTGAACCACTAAGGTTTCCCTGATCTGGGTGTTGGGATTAAAAATGGCACTGTAGGTTTGCCTCAGGTACTCACATACATGTTTTATTAAACTTTTTTTTTTTTCCCTTGCTAAGGAAAGCTGGGTGATCTCTCTGTTAGTTCTGGCATCCTCCCAGCCACCTTCTACTGGCTCCTACTGCCCAAAGAGGTGGTCCCGCCCCTGTTCTTTCCTGTAGCGCCCGTCTGCACAGCCAGCCAGCTCAGCTGTCTCGCATGGCCACAGACTCGCCAAACCAAAGAAAATTAGGTTTTTGCTAAGTTAGTGAGTTGAATCGGTTTATTCCTGAGGGCCAGCTGCAGGGAGGAGCTGAGGCCACAGCACAGGTTAAGGAAGGGAGAGGGCTGTGTGCAGGCAGAAGGTCACCCTGCCTGGTGGCATGGATCAGCTGGGTCGGCTGTCTCGGAGCTGTGCCCGAAGTGTTCCTTCTTGGGTATCCACCAAGATGCAAACTCAGTGAAGCTTATCCTGTAGAAAGACTCTGCTAATCTCTTTCTGCCTCTCTCATCTGTTTTTCAGTGTGGGTTCTCTGATATTTCTTTGGGGGATATTCTTTGCTTTCATGCAATTCTGTTAAAAGAGCCAGTCAAGCACAAGAGGACAAATCGGTTTAGAAAACAAATTTCATTCATCCCGGTGTTCATAAAACCATTTGTGTTATAACCTGTAAAAATGAATGGATGTTATAGAAGCTATTCCTATTTCCTAGTCATGCGAAGTGTAGCCGCTGTCAGCACAGGTGATCCCTCACCCTAAAATATTAAAGCCAGGGCTATGGCAAATATTATTTTTCAGCTCAGTAATTCTGTATCTCACAGCAACAGCTTCCCCAAGTCGCTGACTATTGTAAGTGCCCGTGTCTCGCAGTAAAATGGGTTTTTTTAAAAAAAATATGTTGCCTCATTTGGTCTGTTAATTAAAGTCAACAAAACTTGGAAAAATTATTTCAGGGAAAATATAAGCCTGCTGGATCTCTGTGGGAGAACAAAAATGAAAGGGTATCACTTTGGGGACGCGACACTTTGTTTCTTGGGTAGGACCTCTTGTGCTGAAAAGTATTTCAAGGAGAGGGTGCTTCGGACTCCGGTAGGGTTACATGTTATTCTTATATTGTACAGCAACTCAGTCTGAGTGCCTGGAAACCTTTCCAGGTATTCCATGGGAAAGATGCAAAATTGTGCAGCAATGTCAGCCTTGTGCTGCTTAACAGTTAGCCTGGACTTCCAGTCTTTGCCTGGCAATGACAAACAGGCTTGAACTGTGCATATTTACAGGGTGTTTTGTTAATCATCCTTTTTTTTTCTAGCAAAGATTAAAGAGCTAGCCAGACCCTTGCAAGCTGCTGGATGCATTTGTTGACTAACTGTGGCAGGAACTAATGAATACTTTGTCTCCTGTGGACACTGCTGTATAAAGAGATAACAAGCGGGAACACCAAGCATGCCACCTTACCCATCTACTTAGAGTTATTCAGCCAGCTGGTGATTAAAGCCATCTAGTTTTGGAGGGCAGCAACAGAAATGCTCTGGAATTTCACGCTGAATTGATTTAAGAAGTTACTGCTCCAGCTGTCAGCTATGTTTCTTTAGCAGGGATGGCTGAAGGAAATGAAAGTCGACTTCCCCCTCGTTGCTGTTTGCAGCCTGGTACGCTAACTTATGCTGAAATATGCTGGCCATCCTTTTCCAGAGATGGCAACCTCCAGCAGAAGGGCAGGATTGACAGTTTGGGGTGGCATCTGCCACCAGACGTGAACCTCTTGGGCTCGTATACCCATGCTGCATTATTGTGACTTCTTTTTTTGGTATCTCACCAAGAACTTCACCAAAACGATGTAGATTACATGCTCACATAGAGAGCATGCTGCTCACCAGGAATTACATCCTATAGCAGATGCAATTGCATCTTGCCTGGCGAGGCAAACTTTTGGGGTTTCACGGGTGCACGTATCTGGCAACACCATCATGGGCTTCCCTCCTGCCTTTAGGAAGGGCCGGAACATGTTTTAGTTCACCTCTCAAATGAGCCCTTGAAGTACCTTCTTTTATTTTGAAATAACCCATCTGAGATTTTGGGTTTCTTGCCTTTTATTATAGTATGCTGTGTTCCCTGTTTTAAGGAGTTCAAAATCAGACTTTCTGGTGATGTTAACCTTTCTTCCCATGTAAGGCAGAGTTTAAAATACTTGTATTATTGAAGGTATTTTTCTGCTTATTCACGGAAGTGGAAGGAGGGGAAGGCTTTTCTGTCAGGTCCATAAAATAAATGCAAGTCAGACAGGTTTTGAGGCTTCTAGAAAACTAGAGGAATGTGTTGCTATTAAAGGACTAGTTTCACTGAAGCTCTGCATGTGCTGTTGTCAGTTGTTTTTCGTTGTCAGAAGTTTTTGCCTTCTTCAGGATCTGATCCCTGGGAATAAATCGTGATCGTTTTGCAGGCTAGATACTATTGGTCATTTTGAAGAGGTGCAAGCATATAGTGTTCATGAAATGAAGTAGTTTAATCTTAACAAGAAGCCTTGCAACATGTAAATTTATTTACAAATAAAAATCAAATAAATAGCTGTTTTTCAAGATTTGCCATTTCCTGTAAAGCGTGATTGATTCAAGTTACTCTTATATGGCCTATTCCGTAGTGACTTGTCCACTGTAAAGAGCTCTGGCAGAGGCATACCCTCATCTCCTGCAGGTTACTCTAGGCCATTTCAGGTGTCCTTCGTTTGCGTCTCGATGGCTGGCAATGCAGCCAAGGTTACGGAGATGACAGTTGCCTGCCAAAACCCCTTTATAGTTTTATGGTTTGTCAGTTTACTGTGGCATTATTTACCATTGTATTGGTTTCGGTTCCTGGTAGCTTCTTGGTATTTCCTACTAGTGTGGAAAACCGAGGTTATTCATTCACTGAAAATGTGAATATAGCTACTGTATTATTAGCTTAATAACCTGGGTCAAATGCAGCACTCATGCGCTGCTACAGATCAGTCCCACCTTCCTCATCGCTCTCTGTCAGAGTGCGTGGCCTTCAGCCTTAGAAAATGCTGGGCAATTGAAAATGACTTTATTTCTATGCAATTTCCCTCTCTGAAATGGCTCTTCCTTTCTGCACCGTCACCCATCGCATACAGCTAAATGGGCAAACATGAAACTGTTGTGCGTGTCAGTGTGATGCACATGCCAGAATGTGTCATGTATAATCTGGAATTGCCAGCAGACATTTATCTGCCCTTTTTCTGTTTGTTTGTTTGTTGATGGGTTTTCTCTGTGTGTGTGTGTGTGTTTGATTGAGCTACAGGTATTGTGTATGTTGAATTTTTTCTAAACAAATCGAATGCAATAGATTCCTTCTATTTTGAATGGTTTCTCCTCCCTCCATTATATAAGCATGTAATAATAACTAAATAACAGATTTTATAGCAAGTCAAATAAGTGTTGTGTAAAGTTCTCATTTGAGAAAGTGGTCTCTGCAGGTGCTATCTTTTTCTTTAAAACTGTTGGTTGGCAGCATGAAGTAAAAATAAAAAAGCATACATTTTTGAAAGAGATTGAGATACAAAAAATAATACTTCAGGAATAATTTTGTTTTAATAACCTTCATTCTTAAAAGAATTGCATCCTATGGTTCTTTGGCAGTGCTCTGTGACTGCATTTTTTTTTTTTTTTTTGGCGGTAAGCATGGAGACCTTACCAGTCTTTGCCTCACATTCACCAGTTAAAAATAATACCAGTTGCTCCTAACTGATAATAGGGTAAGGACGAAAAGACTTGGTCCCAGAACTAGTAAACAGTGGAAAAATACTCTGGAGAGGGATGAATGCTTCTGCATTCTTTTTCTTCATCTCTTGGCAGAAAGCATGACAGTGGTTTATAAGCATTTTTTTCCTCCCATTGCTCTTGCAGATGGCCATTAACACTGTTACTTCCAGTATCATGTTTGAATTAGTGTGCCTTCCTATGTAAAGTAATTTCTTCTTCATATAGCAGTATATTTTACTATGCTTCTGGTTAAGGCAGGACTGTATTTTTTCTGTTGAGTTTTAGTTGCCCTATAGCATTTGAGTTATGCTAAATGCTGAGTTTGTTGGAGGCTTCTCTATCTAGAAAACAGGCTGTTTATCTGAGCTGCAACCTAAAAGCAAACTCCTACAAGAAGAGCTTTTATTAACATGTTGCTCTCAACTACCAGAAGTCACTTTGAAATAACTTCTTCTTCTGTGGTGGTTTTAAGAAACAAGTTACCATGTGTCGTGGTTTAACCCCAACCAGCAACTGGGACCACACAGCCCCTCACTCACCCATCCCAGTTGGGACGGGGTAGAGAATTGCATGAGTAAAAGTGGAAAAAACCTCATAGATTGAGATAGAGACAGTTTAATAGCTCCGTACACAAAGCAAAACAAGGAATTCATCCAGTGCTTCCCATCAGCAGGCCAGTGTTCAGCCGTCTCTAGCAAAGCAGGTTACTTGGGAAGCCAAACGCCATAACTCTGAATGTCCACCCCTTCCTCCTTCTTCCCTCAGTCTTAAATACTGAGCGTGATGTCATATGGCATGGAATATCCCTTTGGTTAGTTGGGATCAGCTGTCCCGGCTGTGTCTCCTCCCAACTTTTTGTGTACCCCAGCCCACTCGCTGTGGGGTGGTGTGAGGAGCAGAAAAAGCCTTGAGAGCTTAGTGACAACCCAAGCCACCAGTGTGCTCCCAACACCGTTCTCATCCCAAATCCAAAACACAGCACTACGCCAGCCGCTAGCAAGAAAGTCGGCTCTATCCCAGCTGAAAGCATGACACTGTGACAGGACAAATGTATGGCTTCTTGGTCATCCCTTTTCACTAAAAGTTATGCAAGTCTGACCACTGCTTTCGAGAGGAACATTTTGGTCTTTGAATACTGGATTTCGAAGTCCTATAAATAGATGTTTCGGGCATGTGACCTGGTAACACACATCATGATTCCCTGACCACCTTTGCATTTTGTGTACTGTCCCTCTGGATAACCAGCCATAAACACATGAGGTCACATAGTTAATCCATGCTCTTATTAGGGCTGATTTTTGTGTTTGCTTTTCAAGGAAACTACCTAGATATCTTGGGTGTTTAAGAATTGCTTGTAAACATGTTAAAAGCTATTATTACGCAGATTTGGTATCCATGGTCTTCCATTTTGCTTGATTTCTTGGGCTCCCTCAGAACTCTAGCTATAGTTCAAGTGCTGCAAACCCAAGACACAGCTGTGTGAAGGCAGCCACATCGTGTAAGACTGTCATCTCATTAGATAATCAGTTGACCAGATACATCATTACTTACGAATTCATTGTAGAGAAAAATCTCTTCTGATTCTGATCTGTGGTTCAGCTGCGATACCAAACTTAAAATCAAGCAAGTGTGTATATGTATGTAGATGACTGACTTCTGAACGCAGGCCAGACAGAAGCAATTTGCACATTGAAATGTGACAAGCTCACAGTGTAGAATTTTAATCGATGAGACATTTTAGCTCATCTCCATATATTATTTATGCTTGAAGACTAATATCAGATTGAAATATGGCAAACTTGCTCTTCCCGGAGGAGAATTTGGAGGGAGTATATAAAGACTAAGGGTGATGAGATTAGACACAGTGAGGAGCACGCTGCCCCATCACACTGTTAATCAAACTGATTGTTAATGGCA
Source organism: Chionis minor (assembly GCA_013398295.1). Taxonomy (NCBI): domain Eukaryota; kingdom Metazoa; phylum Chordata; class Aves; order Charadriiformes; family Chionidae; genus Chionis; species Chionis minor. The sequence continues at coordinate 285,500 of VZSF01011189.1, forward strand.
AAAGGTATCTGTTACTACATTTGGTGTAGTATAAACCTTCCAAAGTAATTGCACCCTTCCAATTTCTCATGTTAGAATTGAATTCCAGAGGCAAGACTACTGCTGGGCCTGCAGTGCTTTGCTTTATGGAAATTAATTATCTTGCTACTCTAATTTGTGAGGTTAACTAGCTGTTGTGTGGAATAGTTGCACTGTTGCTCACTGTGTTACTGGTGTCAGAGAACTTTCCTTGCAGTCATCACCATTCACAGGACTCTAATGAAAATATCATAGATCACCTCACTGCCTGGTGTACGTTACCCAAATGCCCAGAGGGATCCGTGTTGTGCAACTGCAGAATGTGTTTATCTTCCTGAAAATACCAGCACAACATTCTTTGACCATCATACTGTACATAGGTATCATCGATCGTTGCCGGTACTTTTAGTACATGTCATATGAAACTTACAGTTAAAGTTTTCGAAACTTAATCAACAAATATGAATTAAAATACCTTCTAATAAAAAGGAACTCTTATATACTAAAAAGAAATCTGTGTTCATAAAAGGAACACTGAGATCACTGGAAACCTCAAACATGAATTTGAGGCAGAGAATGATTGATTTGTATTAATAGGGGGGAAAACTTTATTCCCAGCTGGAGAGGAAACAGCACTGGCAGAAAATCTTTGAAGCATTTGTTCATAACAGAACAATCTAGTCTTTGGGATTCTGTTAAATTAATTAAAATCAGCTTCCTTTCTCTTAACATGCTGAATTAACAGTAAGAGATTAACAGTATTGAGACAGAATTCTAAGAATTCTGACTCGGTTAGCTCTTTGTAAGTGGATAAACTTTATTTTGGCCAGTGTTGAACAAGTAACTGATTACAAATAAGTAATTCAAGATGAGGAAGGGGGTTTTGCTCATAAAAAGTTCAACTGCATTATTTAAGTACATTCCATACATTTTTCTCTCCAGCTCATGGGGAAGGAAGAAGAGGTGCCATGGCTGTTCTCTCTTTGAATGTGGTTAAAAATCTCTTAACTGTCATTAAAATTAATCTCTTAACTGTCATTAAAATTAAATCTAGAAAAGGGCAGAAGGACGAGGTTCTTCTCAAATTTCCAAATGTTTTATCTGAGAACTCAGGCTATTCCAAACAGTCTTCAAAGAGTAGTAGGTTATAAATACAGAAACTGCAGAAGCCGTGTCTGTGGTTTGGCATTAGCAAGTAGAAAAAATTGCTGGTGGTGTTTGTATTTATCGCAGTGAAGAATTGATAATCATCAATAAATCACTTCGGCTGATGGTGAGCTTGAACCATCTTCGGGGAGTGTGTGTGTGGGGGGGTAATTGCAGATGAATGTTGCTGCATCAGTGCATTGGCTGATACTGTTTCTTATTCAGCTCATAGCCTCCACAACTGGTAACATGGCACATGAAAGAAATTATTGTAATTGTCATAATAAAAATAATGTAACTGATCTTTTTCTTTTAATAGTCAGCAGTCCATAATGGTTGGGTGTACTGCGCTATAAGCCAGTTAGCTCAAATGCACTTATTTGAAATGTAAGTAGGGTTTTTTTAGGGGCTCGTAGCTCAATATGCATTCAGATCGGTTTTTAAACTGCATTAGTACTTCACGTAAGTCATCACATACTGCTCCTTTGGGATTTGGAAAGACAGTAATTACATGGTAAACATACACTCATTATTGGAATCACTTGTTGCAGCTTAACAGTGTCCATGCAGATTTGTCACTTCTTTCTGAGGGATTATGTGAACTTAATTTTCAGGTTCTCAGTCTGCCACCCATTATAATGGCTAAGCTCCACTGAAGAAACACAAGGTAGCTTGAGTAATCTGTGTCAGGTGAACTGTCTTTATTAAATAGAGGACAGTTGCAAGGGAGATACTGTCCCAGGAGTTTGTGATGGAGTTTTCATGGGTTATTCAAGACTTTTTCCCTCCTGTATAGTCTTAAAGTAATTGCAGTTGTGCAGTTCCCTTCAATGACTATTATCTCCAGGTCACAATGGTGCTTTGGGGCAAATGCTGAGATTAAGAGCAAAACAGCATGCAAGTGGTCAAACATCCAAAAATAGGTGAAGAAGAATAAGGAAGGAGAGAAACACTTCACACCTGTCTCCTTCACATCACATGTAAATTAAGCTATGTATCATCCTCTTACGTCACATGAGAAATACAATATATTTAAGAGACTTTGTAAGAATACTGAAGGATACACTCAATGACTTTAAAAATCTTTAAATTGAAATAAATCAATTCATAAAATTCCCCCCAAACCAAACATCTAAACTGGGCTCTCTGTGTGCCTGTTCTGTATTTGAGCATCCATTTTGCTTTCAAAAACTCAATTTGTGACTTGAACACAAATCAGAACAAACAACAAAGCCATTTTTGGATGATGTTGGAAATTGTCATGCAAGGGTATCTGGTGCTCTTAAGTAAATTACATTGTTTACAGTAATTATGAGAAAGATTAGAATTAAAAGTAAACATACATGAGACAAAGATAAGAACAGTTGTGTTGAAGTTCTACATAGTAAAGCATCTACACAGGTCAGCTACCTATGACGACAACCACAGGAACCAGGGATCATATGACTGATCCCTCTCTATGCCACATACCTGCCATATGCTCCCCAGCTTGTGGTAACTGAAGATTTAGGGATTTAGTGGATCAGAGCTTGCACTGGGACTGTTTTGTTTGTTAGCTCTTGACGGACCTAGTTATGTGTTCTCCTCGCTCCCTTTCTGCTCTTGACCAGTGACACAGAATGTAGCTGTGTGGAGAGCCACCTTCTGCACATCTGACTTCTCGTGAGCAGTTGGGTACCTTGTAATTTTTAATATTGTGAGATACAGCGAAAATTATTCTCTGTTTGCTTTCTCCATACTACTCTTTGTTTGCTTGTTTGACCTTGATCATGTTCTTCCACACCTCTTTTGTGGGTTCAACTGCTTAGTCTTGTGTCTAAAGGTTTGTTGATACAAATCTCGTTGCCCTTGTTGTCCATGTACATTTTCTAATTCTGTGGCCTTTTTCAGGACATGGAGCATATTTTAGGTAGTTATAGCTAGCTTAATGTTTTGAGAAGGAACAAGGTAATTATGTAGTATCTAGTTAGTTTCTATTTCATCAGTAGATCCTGAGGTGTCCCTCAAACTCTGCCTTTATCTTCTGAAAATTTCTTCTGAAAAGTTCTGGCATAAATCCATGTGAGGAAGCACTCCTTTTTATTGCATCCTAACCCTGTTTCTAACTGATTTCCAAGCCAGGAGGCCAGACATGCTCTTCCCACGGCACGTTGAAGGGACAAATCTTAAGAGGTGATGCCTTAACATGGGGTAACTGCACGGAGAGACAGATTTTTTTTTTCCTTCCTCCTCTCCTTTGGCTTAGGGAGTTTGGGAAAATTACCATGGCTTGAAAGAAGCTTAAGGCAGCTGTATGAATAAGAGAATCCGCTTGCCTGGAGTACAGCCGTGACCCTGTGCATCAGTGGGAAGCCGTATCCATAACTCTGCCCTGTGCCTGACTGCACAAGAGCAAGCTCTCAGGGTATCTGTGCTCTTTTCTCCAAAACCTAGTGTGGGGTGTCTGCTATTTATGGAAAAATACAGTGTGCCACAGAATAAAATAGACCACATTTTAGAGTTTTGAAAACATGGCTATGTCCTTTAACTGGACATTGCAGGGCGACCACTGTTTAAGTGCTGATACAGTGGAGGCAGACACATACTCTGCTGGTTTCTATGATGCATTTCAGACCCTGGAAATAGGTTTGTCCCACATCTGCAAAGTTTGTATGGTACTGGCTCGTTCAGGGAGTTTGTAAGTTTTTGTGGATTCAAGATGCTTCTTAGTATATTGTGAAACAGTAGGAATAATTTAAAATAATACTTGGAATTAAGGCTGCATAATCCTTTTATTTGGTTAATGAGTTTTCCAAATTAGGAAAGTCTCTATGGATAGTCTTATGGTAATTTTGATGTATTTTGGACTTGAAAAAAATGGATTTGCATTTAAAGCTGTGGTTCAGATCCGCCTCTGGATTTATCTTGGCTATCATAAGGACAAAGGCAGAATGCTCTGTGTTTGTGTCTTAACATTGCCATTGCCAACAAGCTGTTGAAAATCTGGATACACTTTTGGAACTTGTGTTAGGAATACTTAAGTTAATTATTATTATTGTTGTTAAAGCTATCAGTAGTTGAACCCTTCTTGTTGCTTTGTAGTTCTTGTAGAATTATCAGTGGTAGCTCTTTTGAAGTTTCACATTTGCTTGGGAACAAACCAGACTGAGAAAAATGCTATTGTCAGGCAACTCAGGACAATGAAAATCTCAGTCTGAGAACTGATATTTAATTACTTACTGCCTAGACAAGCTTGTAAAACAAATTTAATTACGTGCAACAGACAAGCTGCTGACCTCCACTTAAAATCCTGTGTACACAGGGTGACCTGTGGGTCTGACCTGAGATTGAAAGGGGAAAAAAAAAAAAAGACCCACGTTTCCTCTTGCATGCCACCAAAGAGCAGCTGCACTCTGTACGCTCCCTGGGGAAGCAAATGCATTTGCTGCCTGCCCCACAGTCATGACAGAGAAGCCAAAAGAGAAATTTAACCAAGGTAGAGGTTGAGATGAGTCAAAGTGGCTCTGGCCATAAGAATACTGAGTTCAGTGCACTGGTTGAATAGATATACTATGCTCTATCTGTTAGTTCCTATGTTCAGATGCACCCCGAAATAGTAGTTTTTAGTGGCTTTATTTTCATCCTGTTGTACAAAAAGAAGCCTGCTGTTGAATGAATGCTGTTGAATGAATGAAGATGGATATAGTTTAACTGCTGATGGGCTCTCATGACATGGAACTAAATTTAGGTCTGCAGGTGTCTTTGCAAGAGGGAGTGGGTTGTTCGTTTGTTTACCTCCCTCCTACAGGATTGCATTGCAATCCATGGATACACGTGCTTGCCCAGGCGGAGCTTCTCTAAGGCACGGGCACAGTGCACTCGCCCAGACCTTGCTGTGGGATTAGGCTGTAAACGAGGGGAAGGTGGTTTGAAAAGTGCAAAGTAGACATGCAGTATCTTTTTAGGGAGTTAAGAAAGCAAATACATCCCGGCAAGGTCTTTGTGTACAGAAGTGGAATCCAAACCTTGCGGTGAATGCCAAAGAAAAGTCCCCCAGACAGTGACCTGGGAGTGGGGAGAACGGATTATGTTGTTGCAGATGCAGGGCTCGCAGTCGAGGTTGCAAACATGCTTCAGTGGTTTTTGCCTTTGCTTTTCCCTGAAGTTCTGATTCCAGTCTTCTACCTAAGGCTCCGACTCCCAAACTGGAGCAGACGCAGCTGGGTGTCATTTACCCCTCCCCGGCAGGAGCTTTGCCCCTGTATCAGAAGCAGCAGCCCGCTGGCCAGGGCTGCTGAGAGGACATCTCTGCTCCTCAGCTGCTTTGCTTTACATCCCGGTGTGGAAATGTAAACAGCCGCCTATTGTGTTCTATATTACAGTGTGGCACTTGATTGTAAGTGCTTGCCAACCTCAGTTTATATGGAATTAATATAGGGACTTTATGATTGTATTTTGGCATGAAATTAGCCAGCAATATATGCCTTACCTGAAGACGAGCAGCTACCTGCCGGTGTCTTAGATGTTGTGCCAGGGGACATTTAGATTGGATATTAGAAAAAATTTCTTCACTGAAAGGGTTATCAAGCGTTGGAACAGGCTGCCCAGAGCAGCAGTGGAATCGCCATCCCTGGAGTTAGTTAAAAGACTGGTAGACGTGGTGCTGAGGGACATGGTTTAGTGGTGGTTTTGGCAGTGTTAGGTTGATGGTTGGACTCGATTATCTTAAAGGTCTCTTCCAACCTAGGTGATTCTGTGATTCTATGTTTGCTTCTCTTGTAACTGATTGAATTCCAGGAATTTCAGTGAGAAAGAGATACAACCCTGTAGAGTTACCGTTGCTACTCCTAGCATATTTATAATGCACATATACACACACAGGAAAAATACATGTAGAGATACATATGAATATAGGAAACTGCAGCTTTTTCTCATAATCCTATATTGTATGTTTGTGTCCTTGTGTACACGTTTTCCCTATAAAATATAGGTTTGTTTTCCCCAATATTAAACTGCTTGTTCAAAACTCCTTATACATCACTACTGAAGACGGAGATATGTATTGTGGAGAAACCAAATTGAACAATAAAATACTATTCCTCCCAGGAAAGTTGGGAAACTTTATAGATTGTCTGCTGCAGATATTGCTCATTTTTACAAGGAGGCAAAAATAACTGTGGTGTTACTTACTGAGGGAAAATAACAAATCTTTCTTTCACTGAAATGAACTTAGATGAAATTCCAGGGGGAAATAGTGCAGCAGGAATATAGTGCTACCATTTTTGAGAGCCATATATGACAGTCCAGCGTTAAATCTGAAAGTTGTTCTCCTTATGTCCTGTCCTCTGTATGATTTTGGCATGCCTTTTCCTCCTCGCTTTTTATAATTGTTCTACTTACATGAGCTTTGCAGAAAAATTTGCTGTGAAGTCTGGGAAGGATAATGCAACACCTTAATTTTCCACATTACAAAACATTCTGAAATGCTTGCAGAGGGATCCCAGTGCGTGTATCGAATCAGCTGGAGTAATTAGGGCATGATGCAATTGTTTCTTCTGGGGCCTGAAGCCATCCCAGGAACCATGAAGAGTCATTCCGTGTTAGAGGTTGCTTTAACCCTTGGCCAGGTGGGTGTCACGGGTTTTGTTCAAATGCTTTGAGCTCCGTGACAACTGCAGTCACGAGACCCCAAGTCACTCTGCTCACAGGACTGCAGCTCAGTATATCCCACTCTGAACCTTTGGCCAGACCAAACTCTGTTCAAGGAATGTGATTTTTGGGTTGGTTTTTTTGGTGGAGTTTTTTTGCTACAGAAGGATATAAATACCAGTCGCAATATTCTACTATATGAATCAGAATCTGCAACTATTTATTTTGGCAAGCCTAATATGTTGTCATCCTCCCTCTTCCTTCTGGAAAATTTTGGCCTTTCCATGAGTTCAATCCCGTGAGGGGCATCATTTCTGACTGCTGAGAAGAGCAGTAAAAATCTGCAAAGCTATTTTCACTCAGATTTTAGAAAGAAGTCAGTTCTAAAGTTGGTAATCTGTGCTATGTGCTTCTTGTCGTTAGGATGACAATATTTTTGCATTTTTAAAGAATTTAGTAAATTCTATATTCACAGACACACTTTAAATTTGGATGCTATGCTTCTTAATGTTTGCCTGCCCTCGCTAAGGTAGCATGAACTGTTGCTGGTCTTTCCCCCTGACTGTTATGGAAAAACATTTTTGGAAATTGAAAGGTGTTTTAGAGTTTTTTTGGTTTGTTTTTACGTTAGAAGAGCTCAGACAGGTTAATGAGGATATTTCTGCAGGTTGTCCATGTAGAAAACATTCATGCACATTTAATATCTTTTCTCAGAACCCTGCAATGATTATTTTAGGCTTGCTTTCTTTCCTGAATACATTTATCAGCTAAAGACCACATGCTTAATGTCTTTGCAGCTCTTTTCACACTTTTCACTACTGAAACATAGAAAGGATGTGTTACAGTGATCCAAATCCAGATTCAATATTAACCTGTTTTGTCAACATTGCTGTTGTCTTCTGTATAGGTATTTATGCTGCATCTTCTGTGTATGGAGTGGGAAGGTGGTATCTCTCCTACCTTGCAAACACAAGTTGCATATTTTTGATTTTTCCTTAAAAAGGCAGAGAGGACTTGTTGAACATGTCGTTCCAAAGCTGTGAATGGCCAGTTCTCTAAAAACCATTTTGTGACAGCAAGGTTTAGGCATTTTTGTGCTCCTTCTGGACGCATCACTAGCTCAGATAAAAACCTGCCTTGAATAGGTATGTGCCAGAACTGTGTCACCAAAGGTTGGAGCCTAAATAGTGGGAACAGATTGAGTGAGGGCTTTCATTATCTGTTTTCTTTCTTTTCTTTGTTCTTCTAATAGATATCAGTTTACTTTCTTGTTCTTCATTGCCTCTAGATTAGCTAAAAGGCTCTTTAACTACATCATTACTAGCAAACAATGGGCATTGTATAGATTTATAAATAAATAAACACACGTAAATTAAAACAGCTGAAGGTCTACACAGTGTTCAAATATAGGATAGTCTGGCATGAAATGTCTTGTAGTAGCATTTCATTCTTTTTTACGTCATGCTCAAGGCAGATTCTCCAGCAGCATGTCTGTATTTGTTACTGATTGTGTTTAATTTTCAACTTTGGACCCAAGCTGTTTAAACAGATTACTCCCTGCTTTTATCTGAGTCAACTTCCTCATGCTTTCATCAAAGCAAAAGAGATTATTTGACTTTGTCTCCTAACACAGCATTACAAGAGAGGCGTATGTTAAGTGACAGTGATGGATTCTGTATCAGGGAATGGCCACTCTGCATGTAAGTACCCTGTAATAGTTCCCTGGCAAAGACAAAAACATCTCGTTCTTATTTATTTGGAGGCTATTTATTAGTATTCATTACAATAGTATTTACTCTATAACTAAAGCTAATATATTTCAGAACTAGGTTAGGTGAGGGTACGTTTGAATTACAGTAATAATGTGCAGACGTAGTATGTGTGTATCCTGGCACTAATCCTGTACCTTAAGTAACAGTTTCTTTCTCTTTCCTGGGCACACAGTATTTGTGAACTGATTAATACCTGGCAATAGGAGGACATCTTCTTTTCAGGCTGACTTGCAGTGTAGTTGAGAGAATTTAATAGTAACTAGCACTGACATAAGCTCTCGGCACACACGAAGTTTTCCAGTGGGAGTAAAATCTCCTTTTACCCTTGCTGTCTTATAAATAAGAAAGTTAAGATGGAGGTAGTGAGTTAACTAATTTCTCAATCAGATAAATCTATGGAAAATACTTGGAAGACTGCAGGGTACACACATAAATCCATCCAGGTTTGTTTCGGTTCTTTCTGCAGGCATGGGTGTAGGAATAGGGTTACAGGTGTAGAATATGGGTTCCCTCAATCAGGGTGGTGGGTAAAATCAGTATGGACAACGTGAGATGATCAGATACACAGCACCATCAGTGACTGTTGTGTTGGCAGATTGTGTGTGCATCTCCTTCTCTGAGCAATTTTGGGCTTTGTGCTCCAGGCTGAGTTGTGAAGTGAGAAAATACCTCCTGTACATTCTGAAGGCACATCTTCCGAGAGAGGAACCACAGATATTTTCTACCCTCATTTAAGTTGTGGAAAGAGGACTTAAACTCTAGCAAATGGCAGCTCCCAGACAGTCTCAGTTCACAGCTGAGCAAGCAGGGAAGCCCTTCCAGGGTTTTCATGCAGGAGGCACATGACTCCCTGTGAGCGATGCAGATGCGTTCGCTCCTAGTTACGGCCAGACTTTTCTTCGCATTATTGTCCTTCTGAACAAACAGTGCTTTACGCAGAGACCTCAGTTTCGTTAGCCTGGAGAGAGAGCGGTGGTGCAGGTGGTCTCGGGCTGGCTGCACTAAACCCCAGAAGCCCACCACAAAGTTGTCCTCTCAGTGTGGGTCAGGGATTCCTCACAGAGAGGGTGGCCTGGATGAGGCCCAAGAGAAGGAGGGAAGCGCACAGAAACAGGAGCCGCAATAAACTCAGGAATCGCGCAGGAATAAAGCATTCTCATCTGTTTAAATTTTTCATGTTAACTGCTTAAAAAGAGCTGCTGGAAATGATCACAGCACTTGAAACTATTCGAGGAGTGTTTCTGGTACAGCTCAAAATTGAATACTAATTGGTTGTACTTCTGCAGGAAAATTGGCGCAAGGCTGGAATTGCTATGCTACTAAACGATGATGTGCCTCGGCATTTGCTTAGCTGTCTATAGTCTAACATCTGGACGCACTGCAGTCTTATTTGCAACCTGCAGTAGCTCTATATATACACTTCTTTACTATAAAAATTCTACTGCTTCATTTGTGTAGTTATTGGCATCTGTACATATGCAATCACAAATTCTTTTTCATCATGTTATACCTCAGAGGCAAGGTAAAGATTAAAAAAGTGTCAGTCCTAAAATGAGAATATCAGTCCTGATGCGGATGATGAATTGTTGTTTATAGTGGTAAATAAACAAGTTAGGAAGTAGTTAAGCTTTTTGCTGGCCAAATTAGATCTGGTTAAGTTAATCACATGTTACTTGTGTTTATCCTCCATAGCCCGTCTGTTTACTCAGTTTTATGTTTATGCTGAGAATGGGGGAAAAAAATGGACCTGAAGTATTTTCATGTTAGCATTTGAGGACTGATATATTTTTGAGGTTTTTGCTTATACCATCCAGTGGTATATAAAACAGGATCAAAAATGGTGATTATCATGATCTGAACAGTCTCACTTTGTGATATACATCAACGTACCTACTTTCCTTTTCTGGAAAGGAAAGGATTATACCCCGAAGTCAAAGCCTTTCTCTAACATAAATGCCTAGAATCTTATTAAAATCTGATCTCATTAAGTACGCCATCAGTATTAAAATAGTGTATTCTAAATCTCAGTCATTTAGAAATGATCTGTGCCTGAAATGAGAAACTCACCAATTAGTATAAATGTCTTAGTGGAGCAGAAAGTGACTTCAAAGAAGTTGATTATATATTTGGGGTTTTTGATATATATCATTTCTTTTTTTCTGAAGTACTTCCAATTTGGAGACAACTTTTAAAACTTTTTTAGCATAACATTGGAACATTTGAAGCTCCTTTATCACTTGTGTGCAAACCAAATGTAAGGGGAACATTTGAAATATTTGAAAATATTTTAAAACAATCTGTTTAGTTTTAAAGATGAAAGGATTGAAAATGAAATGCAAAGTCTTTAGTCTGCTTGTGCTCTTCCGCTGCACCACTGTCTTCTTCGATGCGTGCTGGTGTTTGATGCAGCATTTCATCATGTTACCCAGCCCTTTTGGTATGGCAAACCTTACCATGAAAGCTTTGTGTTTTGCATCTTCGTCTGATCATCTCTGCTCACCTTTGCAAGATGTCTGGGCCCGTCTTGCGATCAGATGGTACTGAACAGCGCTGCAGAGTCCAGTAAACCTTGAATTCCCAACCTCCATCAAACTGGCAAGAAACTGAAGCCTGAAGAAAGTCCTGCACGGAAGGCTCCCTCCATCACGTGAGGAGCATCCCTGTCTCAGGCTGCTTTAGTGCCATGGCAGATTATACCTAGGAGCAGCTGGCATTTCCAGCTTCAAGTCCTCCTCATTTGTGTTGCGCAACATCTGGCAACCAAAAAAGTTTTAATAGAAAGCAGCATTCGAATAGTCACATGCTGCATAAGGGATAGCTTGGAAAGAAAGCAAGTATTGTATCCTCTTGTGTGCAACATCCCCATGCTGCATCCTGGTTTTCCCAGTAACAGATGCAAACTGTTTTTAAATTTAGGTTATTTTGGTGATTTTTTTTTTATATATATTTCTTTTTTAAAAGCAATGGTTCCTAGTTTCCACAGAAACTTAAGCAACGTTAAGGCTTGTTTTGGCCATTCTGCAAGGGACACGGAATGAGTAATTCAGACTTAAACCTTTTGACTATGCCACTGCATGCTGATGATGTCAGTAGGATTCCTTATCACTGCTAAACGTCCTTTGTGTTTTCTGCTGGAGTGGGAAGTAAGGAAAGAGCAGTACATCAAAGCAAATGCTATATTTTTGTAGCACCACGTGTATAAATATTGGTGCAGTGGTGGTAGTTTCCATATTAAGTGCCAACAGAAGTTTTTTAAAAACTACCTCAGAGCTGTAGGTCCAAAAATGCATGGTAAGGCAAAAAGGTAAATAAACCATTTGAATGGCCAGGGGTTAAGTGGGAAGTGTTGGCGGGGACATAACTACAGTTTCACACTCTGCTGTGGGAGCAGAAGGAATCCCAGATGTATTTAAAAAAAACATAAGTGAGGGGAAGAGGGGAAAAAAGTCTCTTTTCCGTCTCATGCTGTATCAAATTCCTCCCTCCTTAGCTTTTTTAATCCTCCAGCATTTTTAGGGATTATTGTTTTATGAAAAATGTAAAGGTAATGCTATATAATGGGTATTTAGTACGAACTTACACATAATTACGTTGTTTTCAAAGATAGGATGAAAGCCATTACTGAAACAAGAAAACATTTTTCTATCGCCTCTAATGTTTTCCACATCCCTCCATTTCCAAATTGAGGTGAATTAGATCAGTGTGAGGAAGCTGTTCATACTGGTTCCCAGCTGTGGATGTGTCAGGGGAGATAAATTCCATGTCCTCGAACATTACCCTTTCCCAGGTACCAATTTGCACACACCTTAAATTCCATTTTGCCAAAACCAAAGCTTTCCAAGGTGTTCGTCTGCTCCCTCAGCAAGGTTTTGAGATTTTGCAAAGTGTTCGTACAAGGAGGTTCAAGGCCTGTGTGACTAAAAAAAAATAGCCCCAGCTGTTGTAAATGGCAGCTTTTCTTTGCCTTCCTTTTGGGAGAGCAAAGGTCAGGGATATACATTTATTTTCATTGTTGATGCAGGTTTTCGGTGCCCTCCAGTCCTGTTTCTGTCCGCTGGCCAGCTGGGTCGTTAGCGGCTGATGGCCAAGGAGCAGAATTTGCCTTTCTGATCAGACTGGCTGGTGCACCTTCTGTGAGCCTCCTGGAGCTGGAAAGGGGTGGCTGGAACCCCAGCTTTTGTCCTTGGGTCACTCGGTTTTATAATATGTACCAATCTGAGTAGGCTTTCATTCGATTTGTAGTTTTGGGGCGTATTAAATGTTGGTTCTATCAGATTTATTTCTCTCTCAGCCCTGAAGATTGGGAAAAGTATCCTGCTTCTTCCCTCAAACCATCATTGTTCAAGGCTTTACGTAGAGTTTTGATGAAGTGTTTTTGTGTAGGCGTGCTTTCCAGAAAGGGGGAAAAACTTTTTTAAATGAAATTCATGTCAGCCTAAAAGCTGGTTTAACAGACAAACTGCTTTTGCTTATTTGCTTTTGTAAAAGATGTGTTTGTGTGAGTGCTGCGCAGACCTTCTTGGTGACCTCCACAGGGTAGGACCCTCCATGTCTTTGCGCCACGTCCTGTACCTTGCAGAAGATACCTCTGGGTTATTATAACACCGTTTTTCTGTTAAATATCAGACTATGAAAAAAGTTTAAATAAAATGTCTTTGGGAATAGTAAATGACAAACTTCTCCAAACATAGTTTACGAGAGCCTTGCAGCCCAATCTTCTAAAAGAAGCACCTGCGATCAGGCTTTATAGCTGATATATAACTAGTTGGCAGACAAAAACCTTGCTAGGATTTCAATTTACAACCTGTGATACATAGGGTTCTTTCTTTCTTGTAATGCTTTAAACTGAAATGGAATTTTAAATTAACTTGACACTGTGCTGTTTTCAAGTCAGATAAATAATCATGTTTCTTTTCCTTCCTTTCAAAATATATTTGATATCTTACTATGAAAGTATTTCCTGAATTGATATTAGTATTATACATTTGCCTGTCCTTATTTTCCTTAGGAAAAAAAAGAATTGAAATATAGATGTGTTGCTGTAGGAAGTATTGTTTGCACTTTGGCAATGATATGGTTTTGTAGTTTAAGAATTTTCCAGTTTTATTTCTGTTGCTCACTGAAAAAACTTGTGGTTTATTTCTGTGGTTTTTCACACAACTTTAATCAAACACGGGCCTTCAGAGTTATGTTCTTTGAGCTACCCTGCATGTAGGTAACTTCCATTTGCTTTAATTCATCAGACGGGCCACATTCTTCACTTCAGTACTCCATTTAGACCTTTACAGTGTTAATGAATTAATGTTGAAAGTCCCCAAACTATCACAGTTTGTGGGTTTGGGGTGCTTTATTTTATGTTTTTGAGCGTCTGCGGTTTTTTAAGCTCTTAGACCCACAGTGTGCAGGTGTAAGTGCTTGCATAACACACCAGGTAGTTAGAAATGTGGTCAGTGGTATCTTAATCTGAAACCTGATTGCATTAATCTTTTTTACCCTAGATGGATGATACCACTAGGAAGAATATTATTAAAGAGCTGCCTTAAAATAAAATTTAAAAAAAAGGGTTTTTTTCTAAGTGTTTTTAAAGAAAAGTAAATAAACATATTTCTGAATGTGCATGTAGAATGAAAAGGAAGACTTCTACCATAGAATAGTTTTGTGGTTTTTCCCCTAATTCTCACAGTCATAAGTGAACAAAACTATCTCATAAAACTGAATCTGGAAGAGCTTATACTGAAGGACATACAATAGCATAATTCACAATGTTGGCATGCTGGGCAAAATGTACTTCTTTTGTTCATAGTAAGAACTGTGGCTAACACCATGGCTCGTATGTGTAACTTGAAATAAGGTATTGGAATACACCGCTCCCTCCTTTCTCCCCCAGGAACGTGTTCTCCCAACAGCTCCCATTTTGTACCACCCCGTTTCCTGTAGGGCATTAGTGTTCCAGAAAGTTTCACCAGTCCATAGTGGTCAGGACAGGCAGAAGGAAAAATTACCAAATATTTCCCCTTGTAGGCTTAGGGCTGGAATTGTAACCAGGGGCTTTTGGGGGTGTATTGAAGGTAACTGTTTTACTTGCCCGCTTTTTCCCTATTCCCTTGCTAGCCAACAGCAGTATGACCTGAGAGCCTGACTGTTTCTATTACCAAGCCCAAGGAAGAAATATTTGGGATATTTCATTTCTGTGAGTGTATTAATGAAGGAGAAGAACCACCTCCACCTTTAAACAGGACAAGAAGTTATGCAAACCTGCCTGACTCAGCCAGAAATTCTCTTAGGCAAAAGAATGCCACATGAAATTGGGAAGTTCTCGTTCAGTCAAATAAGAGTGAAATACCAGAGCCTTAGTTCAGTTGCTTTTCACTGTCTTACACTCCCATCATCTCTCCTCTCCCTTTCCCCCACCATTCCCCTGAGGTATTCAAATGGAAAGGCTTTCTTTCAAAGGTATTTACACAAAGAAGGCATTCGGCAGCAGATGAGATTTCTTCTGATCAAAAGCATCTTAGCGTGCTCTGATCTTTCCCCAGAACTTAGCTAAACGTGCAGAAAAAGGACTCTTGCTCAGTACCCTTTGCAGTTCCGGATCTTTTCGGTGGACGCCGTCATTGCATATTCTAGGGGCGTGCATGTGTGCGTATGTAGGCATATTTGTTTGAGTCTCGGCCAGGATATATGCCAAAGAGATTAGACTTCATCTTTCATCCCAGGGAGAAGAGAGCCTAAATGGGTTTATCATGGGGTTTTCATTCACTCTGTCATTTCTCCCTTCTTTATAGTTCGTTGCTAGACTTCTAATTTTTCCCGACAGCAGCACACACCCCTGCAGCTGGCCCTGCATAATGATTCCCTCCTCCCAGACTGACACAAGAGGGGATGCATAAATCTCCTGCCATCAGGGTGCCTCCTTTAGCAGACACTGCCCCCTCTCCCCCCTGGAAAAAGATCTGTCCCCTCCGCAGCACTCTCATTTACCACCTACTAGCTTTGCCCGCTGAGCCAAGATGCTGCCCATGACCGTTATCCTGCCTATGCTAAACATCGGGAATGGTTCTTTTCTGACAAAAATGCAACTTTTTTTCCCCCCCCCCCCCCTTCTCCTAATGACAATTATTAGTGGAAATTGGAGCGCCTTTAGCGATTGTATTTGACACAAACATTATACCATACAGCAGCCAGCTCCTGTGAAAAGCAAGACCTGCCTGATGGTTTGAATTAGGAGCTGGAGGATGAGAAGGACTGCCAGGAGCAAGAATTTTGACCGAAATACGGGCAGGTCTTTAGGAGGTCTTAAGTTAGAGATCCCCATGTTCTCTGAGGCCTTGTATTAATTCAAAATGATTTCTTCGAACCATTGGGTAAGGGCAGCGCTGTCAAATCCAGGGCTGAACTCACCCAGCGCATTGGCAGTTTATAAGTCAGATGGGACTTGTGGACTGTTTACAAAGTATTGTTTGAAAATCTCTCTTCCTTAGCCCTCCATCCTCACTTATAGCAGTGGAATATAACAGCTGGCTGAAAATCAACGCAGGAATAGTTTAAAAGGCAGCAGTCTCTGTTTCTTTCCTGACGATGAAAGCAGGCGCAGGATGAATTTGCCGTGTACGGGAAGAGCTTTGTCATCCTTTACCAGCAGCAAAGGGATAGGTAAAGGTCAGCCTCTCTTCCACAAGTCTCTTCCACAAAATACTAGATTTCTCAGATAGGTATGTGGTGTTAGCAATGTGCTGATATTCCTAGTTGCTCTGAGAATTAAGTGATGTTTTTCTTCAGCTACAAGTATTCGGCTGATTCTCTGCTGCTGTCCTTAAGATGATTCATATTGCAGTTATTTTAAAGAGGTGGATAAACTACAATTGTTTATATACAAACAGAATATGGCATTGGCTGCCAGAAACCAATCTTACTAATATTTGGCTTGCTAGGTTGCCTCATCTTTTCATGTTTTGGCTATCAGGGAGAGCAAGCTTAAAATTAATTGAAAAGAATCTCTTTCTTTCCGAGCGCGCTCAGAGGTAGCGGTATTTTCTCCTCTGTAAATGCTGGCAATTGATTATAAAATGTCAGAGGTGTTAGCAGTGTCAGCGACCTTCATCTAGCCAGCTGGAATAATAGGCTAGACTTGCTTTAGGACACGCTGCGGTCGCTGACAGGTTTTGTTGCATCTGCGGCCAACTCTCTCTCATTAACAAGGAAAAAAGGGTGGATGGAGGAGAGTGGATTGTAAATGTAACAGTGCTCATTCCACTAAATTTACTTGAAAAATGATAATTTTTGTGTGTCCGATGCCATTTTGTACTCTTCGTGATCTTCTAATTAAGCCTGGAGGATTGTGGATCCAGGCTTTGATTTGAGCAGTATCAGCTGTCCTCCTTCCAGAGAAACAAACAAAACTTTGTCTCTCGGCTGCTGGGGACTAACTCGTGAACTGATTTCTCTTCCGTGCCTTGGTTACTACACATTATTGGGAAGCCCATTCTCGTGACTTCATGTACAGAACCGCATCCCTGCAGCAGACCTGCCTGCCAGCTGCGCATCGTGTACAGCTATTCCCAGGATGCTTGAATTTAACTCTGCGTCTCAACTACGCCCACTTAATGTAATGAGCTTTGAAGTAAACTATGGGGGTGTCACGAAAACGCCCCCCATGTCTCACAACAGTCTCTTAGACTCTGTTTTCAGTCTAAGGCTCAGCTTTAAAACTGGTGATGGTGTTTATTTCTTTGAGATCGTTTTATTAGAATAAAGCTGTAAATGGGCTGTATTGTACCTGTGCTTCTTGAAAAATGAAGGAAGAAAGACTGTGTATCCCCTTGCTTGGTAGACCCATGTAAGTGGTTTTCTGAGGGGACTACCCTCTTCTTGCCTCAGCAAGCCCTTGCAGTGGTAGCAGCGACAGAGCTTGATGGCCAACATGCCCGTTGTGATTAGGAGGAGTTGTCTGAAGTCCTTGGAGGGGAGAGGGAAGGGAGAGGACAGCAGAGATGACAGGAGCATTAGACTTTGACAAGCAACAGAAGGAAGGCTCTGTTGAACTTGAGAACTTCATTGCATATGGCATTCCTTCACCTTAATAATGGAAAAAGTCAGTTTAGCTTTTGGTTTAATATCTTGTCTTTATGAAGTTTAGAACTGGAATTCTTGCATTTTATTCCCTGGGTATCTCATCTATTAAATAACATTTCTATTCCTCTCTAATGAGAGCAGGTACACAGTGAAACGGAAAAAGACCTTTCTGTATTACGCAAGTTTTTCTTGGGTTTAGTATTACTCAAGATACACTCGTATGCCTAAGGATTTGTGGGGAAAAAAATTATGAGAAAGTTTGTCTCCTGAGAGTCTTTTTGAAAAGTCAGCTTTTTACCGCTCAGTAAACCTGTGCCAGCCAGCTAAAAGTCTCAGCTCATGGATGTGACGGAGGCAGCTGGAGCTCAGGGCCGGGAGCTGGCTGCGTGATGCTCTGCGAGGGATGCGGGCTTGTACGTGACCTTGTGCCTTGGCAGAGGGAGGAGGCGTTGCTGGGAAGACGGTGCTGGCAGGGAGAGGTGTGGAGCGTGCGAGGGATCCCGTTGCTTTCGCTGCAAACAGGTCTGACAGCTGCATGTGCCACAAGAGCTCAGGCTGATTTTAGAAACCGTGTCCTGACTTTGGAATGGCAGATAGAAAATGTATTACTGTAAAGTTGGTGGTTCTTCTACAGTAAATACCAACACTCTCCCCCCCCACCCCTAAACCCTTCCTTAGCATTACCTAATGGAGGATTTGGAGACATTCTCTTAGTTTTCTTACCTGGCTAGTTTTACCTCAATATGTTAAATACTTTCAGTTTGTGACATCTGAAAAGATACTTCTGCTAATTTAAGATTAAAAATACATTTTAAAGAGTTTTCATGTGTAAAATGCTTATAGATTTGAACTATTGAAAGGCTCCATGTTGGAGAAGATGCTTACAGTAAAAATGGTGGTAAACGTGAGAAAAGGTTGGCTTGTGTTTCTGAGAGGTACAAACCAGTCTCTGTCCCCTTTGGAAAAAGTCATAAGATAACTTGGGTTGGAAGGGACCACCCTGCTCAGATCAGGGTCAGGTTGCTCAGAATACGTAAAGTATTTAGCGGTCTGGTCTACATAGCTCAAAACTTAGGTATATGGCAGTGAGTTTCTTGGGGATTTCTGAAAGGGAAAAAATTTAATTGTGTCTCCTTTGTCTTCAACTTTCAGAACGGGGAAAAAAAAGGCTGAGGAAAGAAGTTCTTTGCTATGCATTTCCTTTTATTTTTAGATGGAAATAAAAATTTCATCAGGCTAAACCGTACTTTCCATACTCAATTATTCCCCAGAGAGTTGAAATAAGTATAGATGTAGGCTTTTTGAGAATATGCCCCTAGAAGTTAATTTCTGAAGCGAAGGGAAGCTGCAAGGTGACATTGCTTTTGAAAATTGAGCCTTAATAAAGGGCTTCATTTAGGCATCCATCCTTGAAAATGGATGGTGAAGTATATAAGGGTTGGGAGGGAAAGGGGAAAAAAGGAGATGCAAGAGAATGATAGTAGATGAAAGTACAAGGTAATTTAAGTCCTTGGTTAATGCCCCTATTTGAAATTAGCAGTGGTTGATTTGGTCATCCAGCCATTGGCAGCTCAAAATCAAATTCTTACCATAAAATGTTCTTGCCACAGACTGAGCTTGCGTATGTTTGTTATGGGTCTACCTTTATCTTCTAGAAAAGTGGCCCCTCCACAGCAGAGTTAGGATGTTCTGTAAATAGCTTTCTAGTGCTTTGCATGTCCCCAAGACATCTGAAGTTCAGAGGGCACTTGCGGTAGTGAAAAGCAGAGAACCCTCCTTATCGATAATGGCAACTGTAATGCTTTTGTCCTTTTAGAAGGCTGTGTTGAATCTTCACCAGTCTGTCAGCGGGTCTTGAATGTGAAATGTCGCATCACTCCTGCGCTGGGGGAGCTGAGAGCCTGTTCTGTTGTTCCAGGTGAGAAGAGCAAGGGGGACAGCCCAGAGCTCAGTTTTGGGGCTCGCCTGGTACCCACTGGAGCACAGCTGAACAAGACTAAACACTGACACTGCCCCATCTCCTCCTGAAGTCCCAGCAGAAGTAGGTTCATCTCTTCCAAACCGTGGTGTGCAGGCATTCTCATGTGAATTTTTCATTTTCAGGTAAGCACGCTTTTTCTTGGTTTTAGTACGTCAGAATTTTTTAAATGGGAAATGACATTCTATTTTTCTAGACAAATTTGTTGCTATTCATCAAGACTTTCAGATGTTGCTGGAGCATATAATAAATGTTTATTACTACTAATGGAGATAAAACTTCTAGGAGCCAATCTTGCAAGAGGCATTAAAAATTAGCAAAGAAAAAAAAAGGAAGAAAGAACAGCTTGGCAAAGGTTCTGTATTCATAAACCTATTTATAGACGGTGTGCTGGGTAGAAGAGCAGGTTTGTGCCTCTGCCAGCAAGATGCTCCAGCCCACTGCTGTGCTAGTGCTTGCCCTAATTTTGCACTTACATTCTGAGTCTCCCAGGGGGATGCTGAGCAGATGTGTGATTGACCTGAATCTTGAAGGTGTGTGGGTTTGACTGCGTCTCTGAGGATGATCGGAGGGATTCGATCAACTCCTTTTCCAGGACCTGTTCACGTTGATTAGCATGTATTGGCTTGACAGGTGTCTCAGAAACCAGCTTTATAAAACCTTCTTCCAACTAAGAATTTTCTTTATCCTCAAGTGACCAAAGAGACCTGAAGCAAAGATTGACAGAGCGGTTGCACAAACATGGCTCTCGGTCTGTTCTTTAGCTGCAAAGTGGTTTAAAACCATTTTGGCACCTTGCTTCGTGCTGGCGACGCTCCTGGAAGCACTGCTGTCGGGAGCGCTGGTTCCAGCCTGGCGTGAGCCTGGAGGGGAAGACGAGGGATTTTGCTGGGATCGCCTGTGCCACCTTCATCTCGGCTACTGGTAGTAATTCTCTGTAGACTATACTTTTCAGAAGATAGCACTTAGCCTTTCCAGCAAGAGAAACATGGGTCTTCTGTGGACACTAAAGAGAAATGGAACAATGGGAGAGGAAAATAGAATTTACAAAGAGCGAAGTTAGGAAAACAACTGTATCCTAGTGTTTAGCTAGTAGCTGGCTGCATGCCAGTTTGGGAGGGGCTTTGTTGAGTTTTGTTGGTTGGGGTTTTTTTTGGATGCTTCTGTGTGTAACGTTTTAGTTACCCTTAAAAACTAAGGGGAAAGGGAGGGATCAAAGTACAGTTTTACACCCATGTGAACTACAGAATGAGTAAAAGTGAAGACAGCTGATCTAAAACAAAAATGTACATTCTGTCTTCACACATTCATTTATATACCTAAAATCGCGATTTTTCAAAATGTAGGAAAAAGCATGAAAATAGCCACTATTTAAGGTTATTTAGAAATACACATCAGGGAAGATGAGTATCACTAAGGAACAAAGGTGGGTCCTGTGGGGGATGCGAACATAAGGGTGGACTTACTGAAAGCAAGTAATAGCAGAGTAATTTTGCTGTGGAATTTTAAACCAATTATGTGAATAACAGAGGATATGTTCTGAAAGTAGCCAGAAGTGCTTTTTTGTGGGTATATTTAACATGGTTTCAGAAAGCCTCTGCCTGGCCAGAGTTTGCGCTGCCACAGCCGAGATGGCGTGAGTGCTTGCATGTTTGACTGTACATCGGCGCCTCGCTGCACGTCAGCCTTTCTCGATCTGCCTCTCCCATGGTAAATCTTCCCAAAAATGCACAAGGTGTGTCTGATAATACCCAGTGCCTCAGCTTGTTTCTATGTCTGACTGGAATGTCTGATGTTGAAAAGGTGCTTGGTCTTAGATTTTGCAATGATTAAACATTTTGATAAGCTGCAGTAAACTACATCAAACTTTCATTGAAATTACTGCAAGTTTCAGGTAACTGGACTGATTAAAGGTAGTATTTTAAGAAGCCTTCACTGATCTAGTTGTTTCTTGAGCTCTGTTCCTTTGAAAGGAAGATTAGCATCCTTGTGCTTTTTAATAACATGAGCCACGTACTGAAAATCCACCGTCAGCAGTTTGGCTTGAACACCAGAGTATGTGGCTTATTGCTCTACAGAACATGGAGGATATTAAATGTGGATATTAATTTTGTTCGTTCCTCCTTCACAAAGGAAATAGAAAATGCTCATACAAGAGGGGGAAATAGCTTACGGGATTCTTCAGCATTACCTTTCCTAGTAGGCTTTGAGGCATAGTGGATATGAAGTGTTTCCTGGTGTTAGCTGTGTGTAAGTAAGTATGAATCAGGTCGGTTGGGTTTGGTGGTTTGGTGGGGTTTTTTTGCAACTGTTGAAGTACCTCCGTAGTCGTGCTTAAAAAGAGAAACAAAAACTTCAAGATCTCTACTAAACTTTCTTGTCTCTCTAGAAGCTTTCCTCAGACTTCAAAGTTTTCCTTTTAAATGGGTGGCCAGCATAAGTATTTCTGCAAATTCATTTCACGTGAAGATTTTTGTCTCTAAAGTTGTTCAAGTAAGCGTAGCTGCAAATCTGATTCACTTGTGTGGCAATGAACTTCACATGTAAATCGAGCTTCTAATAAGTCCGCATTGTGCTAGAAGGTGTTAATGGCTGCCATCAATCAGAGGGCTGGTAAAAGTTGTTCTCCCCCTCTCCCCCAGACTAAATGAGACAGCAATTAAATGCCCTTTTGTTGAGTGATAGCTGAGACAATGGAAATCAATGTCCAAAGCACAAACCAGAATGGCAAGTCTTAAGTATAAGCTAAGCCATGTGTCCCCAGGGATTGGCATGTTGATTTGCTTACAGCTGAGAGGGTATATGAAAGGAATAACTGGGAGTGTAGACAGCAGGAGAAGCAGTAACGCTCCTTGGAGCAAAGCCAGAGGAGAATATTTGCCGGGAAGACTCCTCCGTGGGGCTGCGCCGCCATGATCTTGCCGCTGTGCAACCCAGGCTCAGCCGGCAGCACAAATTTCGTAGAATCATAGAATGGTTTAGGTTGGAAGGGACCGTGCAGATCGAGTTCCAACCCCCCTGCCATAGGCAGGGACACCTCCCACTAGACCAGGTTGCCCATGGCCACATCCAGCCTGGCCTTAAACACCTCCAGGGATGGGGCCTCAGCAACCTCTCTGGGCAACCTGTTCCAATGCCTTCCCACCCTCAGAATTTAACCTGGAACAGGCCCTGGGATAAAGTCATGATCAGAAAATACGATACCAAGTTTGTTTGTGGTATGTTTTTACATCAGTTGCTCCAGAACAGGCAATATCTGATCTGATGTGAAGCCTACTGATACAACCTTAACCTTTCAGCTTTTCTGAAAGTGCTTCAGCTGGCAGGGTGAGTTTGTACTCAACCAGTCCAGTTACTGCACTGGTTTAGATCCCTGGAACAGGATTTGCAGCGCCGTCAGGCTGCATCCTGAGAACAACATCCCACAAATGCCATCACTTTGTTCCTGAGTGCTTACAGGTGCAAGAGTTACTCTTGTGTCACTCCTAAATAAAAGTGCACTGTGAAAAAGCTGGGTTTGCTCATCCATTTCTTGAAGATGAAAACAATCCCTTCAGACCCTTAGTACTGGTTAACAATTTTGTCCAAAGGACACGCAGTCACTACGGTGGCTGAACGTGTCTTGCCTGTCTTCTTTACTCCAGATCTTCCCCAAAGCTCATTATGTCAATGGGACGCTTCCTTTTGACTTCAGCTCACAGTTCTGCCATAGCTTTATTGCCTTGCTGAAAGAGCCTTAGGTTAGTCGAGATCACAGGGCTGCATTGTCTCTAATCTGTGTGGGGGGTTTGTTTTTCTTGGGGGTGGGTTCTTTTCTGCTTTTGTGCAAAACTGTAAATGCGTTGAGAACAACAAGCTATTGCATTTACTGACAAGGCCCACTGCTGTCATGCAGTTCCTATGCTGTTGGCAGAGACTGTGGCTATGAGATGTTTTGCAGCACGCTCAGCTAAACTGAATGAAAGTCTTCGGCAAGTTTAAGGCTCCAAATAAATGTTACAGTAAGAAATTGTTTTATTTTTATGCCTGAAAAGTATTCCAGATAGGTGACCAGAGTCATCTGAATTTGACTAAAATAAAATACATCTGTTTAGAGACTTCTGTATTGAATTTATTCTGTGGAGTGCTGTATCGGTCACAGCTCTTTTGAGGGTTTGAACAAAGAAAAACAAAACTGCCTCTATTAAGAGGTCCACAGAAGTCCCTGCTAATTGGTGTTCCTTGTCCTTACCACTCAGTGATAAGACACTCAGTCTTTTCCTTGTGTCCCCATCAAGGAGATGCTCTTTTCGAACTCATGTTCTACTGCACTCACGTTATGTCTTCGGTTTTACAGTAATGACAATTGCTGAGGATGACACACTGCACAGTCCCATTGTCTTCATGTCATTTCAGCTGTTCAGCTGTGACATTAACTCTGGTTCTGGCCTTGACTTGCACCTGACTCCTGCATCAGGTTCTCTGTTAAAATAAAGCAGAGACCCAAGGAACCAGGAGAGAGAGTATGGGCACAGCAATACACTGCCATGTTACCAGCATGAGTATAATACTTTGAAGCTTTCAGTGAAGACCTTGGATTATTAATGTGATCTTTACTACTACCAATACTGGTACCTTTTCTTAAATATTAAAGCGTTCTTATCAATAAATACATAATAATAAATTCTACAATGTGGCCAAGATGATCATAGGCACAGAGAAGGCAAAAGCTATTTGTACTGTTTTATATTTAATTATTCTGTGCATAATTTTGAATAATCACATATTAGCTTTTTTTAAGCATCTACTTCTGTATTGCAAGCCTTCAGCAGTCCGATAAAGCAGAGCCATTGACTGCTATTTGACGTGTCCATTACCTCCTGCAGATGCCTTGGAATACAATGGGGGAGCATGCAGACTTCAGAGCTGTCATGACAGGTATTAAGAACGTGTCAAATCCCAGTGATGACTGATAACATATCTGTCATTTGTGATGGGATTATTAGGAAGAGGAAAGCCACTAGTAGAAAGATAGTCCAGGAAAAAAAAAAAGGGGAGGGGAAGACAGGAGGAGAGAGGATTTACTGTTCTTTAGAGCTGCCTCGTTTAATTAAGCCTTGTCTAGTCCATAAACAAATCTATTAACTTCCTGAATGCTTTGGCAGCTTACGCACTTCAATGCTGCAACCGTAATTCCATGGAATTTAGGTTTCTCTTTGGTGGATAGTTGCATTATATAGGTATTGTGGCTATGATGAAGGTTCTTGACCAGTACCTGGAAACATCTAGTGCAATAGTACTGTATTTTTTAATTTTGTTTTCTAATTGAGAATTTAACAGAATATTGTGGAGGAAAGAATTCAGTGGGCATATAAGACCTTTTCTGCATGGAAACTCTTTATAGAACTGAGGAAGGAGAGCAGTCTGCCAGTGCCATTTGATTTGCATCTTTGGTTAGCAAAAGGATGTGAAGGATTTTTTTTTTTTTACTTCTGGATATGTATCTTGTCTGAGTGTGTAAAAAAGGCTGAGTTTTATCTCACTTGTAAAATTAGGTTCTCCTGAATGGATCCAGTGTGCCTAGTACACAAATCGATGCCTTTCAGGTGTTTTAAGCTGAGCTGTAAACACATCGAAGGTCTAAAAGTGGTTAAATATTAAGACAAAAGAAGCATCTTACTCTACTACCTTCTGTTACTCAGGCAGTGCCGGAACAGAGGAGGTGACCTGTGTGCTTCTCGCTGTCCGTGTCTTTTTGGTGCAGGAGTATCCCCAGGAGCGGTACAGCCAGCATGGCTATCTCACATGGCACCTACACACAGCTCAGTTTGGGGAGGGGAATATTAGATGTCAGGAGAGGGGGAGACTTGAAGTTCAGTGGGCTGAGACATCTATTCCTAGCTGTCATATGCTCCCTTAAATCTGCTTTCAGCAGGATAGCCTTTGAACAGAGACTCATAACGCTGTCCAGATTGTCTTTCTGTCTTTTCTGCCAATTTATCTGTTGGCTTTGTATGAAAAATGACCTAGTTTTTACCTCTACCCCTTCCACAGGCACAGCCAAGGGTGCTTGTCAGCTCTCTCAGGGACCTCAGTCCATCGGGGGAGCAAAGGTAGTGGAGGTCAGCCAAGTGCCCAAGTGGGCATTTGGGTACCACGGGACTGTTGCTGGAGGGCAGCTGCCGTGTTGGATGTGTTCAACCAGGGTGGCTGCCAGCTTGGGTGATGGAACTGGTGGCCATCCACACTGGTTGATGGCTAAGAGAGGAGCTGCTGCTCTGAAGGTAAGCAGGAGGCCAAAGGACAGTCTCAGGTTTGGGGGGCGGAGATGGAGAGTAGAGGGACAGAGAAGACCTGTAAGAAGACCACGTTGTAGCTGTCGTGGCATGGTGTGAACCGTGTTTGACCGATGTTTAAATGACTGGCGGTATGTGAGAAGCACACAGTGGCCTAGCCAAAAGGCGAGGGGCAGGGAGCGGTGGCATGGCAGCGAGGCAGCCGGCCGGCCTCTTGCCCCTGCAGAAGGACGTGCTGGAGCACGTGGCGATGGCTGCAGGCTGCGGGGTGAGCTATGGCAGGGACGGCGATGGTAGCCACCGCGTGCGTGCTTGCAGCAGGATACCTCGCGCATACTGCGGGGGAGAGCATGCACCGGGGCTGCTGCAGCGCACCCATGGGCTCATACCTTTGCTTACCTCATGGAAACTCACTCACCTGCACAGGCCCTCGGGAAAGACCTTTTTTTTTCCCCCCTGTCTCTAAATGCACATTTACCCCACCCGCAGAGGCTGACTGAGCAAAGACCAAAGAATAACCTGAAGCAAGGACGCCAGGTTTTAAATGTGATGTATTGCAGTTTAATTTGTTTCCCAAGGTAGGTCTCTCAAGGGCCTCATAGCAACCATCCCAAAACAACCAGTGATTTGGGTACCTGAACCCAAAGCTGGTTTAGCTTAAGAGTTGTTAAAGAAGCCAATTTTTTTTTTTTTTAATATTTTTTTTTTCCCTTCAGAAGCTGAACTCAGCAGTTCTTCAGAGTAACTTGAACAGTACACCCAGAAATCATTAATCATGCTGTAAAATCTTGGCTTCAACTTCCCCCTTTACACATAGGAGATTACCATGCAGGTTGTTGACGTTGTGTCTTGCTGGCTGGCAATACCGCAGTTCTTACCAATTAAATATCGTTGCATAAAGAGGAAGGGCTGTGGAGAATGGAGCTGCAGCAAAGAACCTTCTTCCACTGGTCACGGGTTTGCTTTTTGGCCCCGCGTAGATGCAACACAGACTTTCATGTATGTTGACGATGGGCAGCCCACGGTGTGTGACATTGCTCTTCGGTGGCTATCCTTTTGGGAGGCGACACCAGCGCAAACAGGGATTGCTGGCAACATTCACAGCCCACTTTGGTTTTTTCCATTGCTATCATTGTCTTCCATCAACTCTCATATTTAATAGATTTACATGGTGAACGCCTTTTCTGTCCTGACAAAGGACTATAGTAAAGTGCATGCGAGTTTGGAGTACTTCTCTGAGGGAAGCTATTCCTTCCCTGTACTCTCTCTCCCTTCCCTAATTCACTAGATTTTCAGTTCAAAAAAAGAAATAGGAACACTTATCTGGGAGGTATTGCAGAAGTTGACTTGAGACTCAGCTATTTCTTCATTTTGCTGTACATGAAGTGTCCTGAGATAACACAGAAAATCATGAGGTTGGGGGAGTCACCTCTGAGGATCATTGAACTTATAATAAAATTCTTTTTATGGTCCAAGTTCAACACAGCCCTGCGTGCTTTCAGTCCTGTTTTACGTGTGCTCACACTTAGCTGCAGTCCAATTTTGGATTTATTTATTTTTTTATTTAGTGGTAGGATTAGAAGGATCCTGCCATCACCACCACCACTGCTATCAAATTTAATTACACAAGGGTATCTTTAACCTGGGGAAAAAAACCCCCACAACCAGAAACAAACCCTTTGCAAAAAAAACCCCCAAACCCTTTGTAAGTCTAACTCTTGAGTTCATTGCGTATTTGAATGAAAACTGATTTCCATGTTTGTTTGGACAAAGTTAAACATTTCCAGCAATTAAAGAAAACAGCAGCGGTGGTTGCTGTTTGGGGGAGGGGAAGCTGGAAGGCAAAATATTGCAAAACAACTTTTTTGCTGATAACAAACAAAGCCCAATGGGAGATTTCTGTTTTGAAAATATGTAACTGTTGACATGAGGATATTTGTTAGAATATTTTTAGTGCTGATAAAGGAAAGCAACATTCATTGGAGTTTCGGTAATCTTGAACGAAAACACATGTTAAGCTCTGGTTTCTCTGCTCTGGATGGTAGTGTTAGACTATGTGTAGGAAACAGTTTCCTCTATTGTTTCTACCTCTAAGCCTTTTGTTTAGAGGGGAGGGAATGAGAAGGAGAGGTTTGGTCATAAGGAGGATAGTGTTCTACATGAATAAGACCTTCAGGGTGGTGTTTGCAAGTTGAAAGGTTGCAGCAGCTAAGCCTAGGTAAAGCTAAAAAATTTGTACTCATTTTAATTGTGGTGTAAAGCATCAGTATTACCATATGAAAAGCACCAGTGATGCCTTGACTTGCTTGATAAAATAAGAATCTGTTCATGGTAATGACCATTAACTCACTGACAGGATGATAAAGAGATTGCAGGGTTCAGCTTCCCACTTAAAAAGAATTGGTTAGTGCACGTGGTATTCTGCTAGTCCCATCTCAGTACGTGTTGTGGAACAGTCATGGAAAACATTTTTAATATTTTTAATGTGCTACCTGACAGCGTGATCTCTACAGTATACAATTTTCTGTTCCTCTGACCTCTTACACACCAATTGTATTGGGAAAACATTAATTAAATGGGAACAATGTATTTATTGTGACTTGAAGTTGCTTTTATCACAGTTCCTATTGTTCAGGTTCCTGAACAGGAATGAAAGAGCCTGCTTAAAGATGCTCTCCAAGCACTCTGTTTAAGGATGGCTCTTTGTTCCTAACTGCCAAAAAGTAGCAGCAAACTATAAAAGGAAAAATTCCCTTCTGTGTGATTCCAGTCCCTTGAGTCTTGATGCAAAACAGTTCATATTAATTCACTTCCAGATTCAGCTTAGTTTAATTTTAGTCTGGGTCACAGGCCACCGGTGTGTTTTGTTCTTCTTTAAATGAATCCCTTGGTAACACCTTGGAAATATAGTAATTTTTGGAGTGATGCAAAGAAAGATGGGACCTTATGGAGATTCAGTGGGAGTCTTGTTTATACACTAACCTGTGATATTTATTTATTTATTTGTTTGTTCATTCATTCATTTATTTCATGATATGGTGTATTGACAAAGAACACCTCCATGCCCTGAACAGAGACCACTGCCTCTAGTGTTACAGTGCTGGTAACAGCCGTCGTCTAAAGATCATGAGGCAGACGGAACAGTTTGGGGGACCATGGACAAAATTTTGAGTTCCGAGTCCAGCAAAGTCCCATCCCTCTGAAAAGGCTCAGAGCCCCGCTGCTGCTTAGTTCCCTAATGAAGTAATTTGGCTTGACAAAACTGATCCCGTCTACTCAGAAGCCCTGTCTCTTTTATGGCGTGTTACATGGTATGACATACAGTATCTTCTAATGAAAAATAAATCAACTCTCCCTTCTGTCGTAAATACAAAAAAATAGTTTTTATTCATGGCTAAGTGTTAGCCAGTATAGTTACCAGAAAGTTGCACTCACTCAAGACCTGCCCAGCAGAAATGTCACTGTTTTGAAGTGCCCTATTACATTCTTGTCCATCCTATTCCAACCTTCTTACTGTTCCGGCCTTTCTGTTACAAAGTTCTGTTCTCCCTTGTGTCAGGCTGATCAATTATGTATCACACAGAAAGGCTGCTTGCTTTTCTCAGCTCTCCTGTCCAGCTGTAACCAGTTCCTCTGTCACCTTTCTAAATAGTCTCCTGCAATTTTTGAGCATTTCCACAGCATTCACGTTACTTCTAGTGATGCGTGAAATCCCCTCATTCCCTTTTCCTTACCAGCCTTCATATGGGTTCGTATGAAATAGAAATGTTGCTGTAAAGTATGGGACGGAGGGGACTGCAATGAGAGGAAGTCTGAGGATGTCGCCTCGAGCCAGTTCGCTCGTAAAGAACTTAAATCACAGGATTTACAAGGGGTGCAGAAGTCGATCTGAGGAGCTGGATGCTGCCTGCTGCTTCGAAAAGTTGGGGGACCTGTTCAAATCCCAGTAGTGCTGGAGAAGAACATGTACCCTGAAACACGAGGGGGGAGTAACTAAGCTCTTGGGTTGAGCGTAAGCGTCGGGGAAGCTTTGCAGCCACGCTGCTCTGGCTCAGCCTGCCAGTCCGCGGCTCAGCTTTAACCACAACTGCCTGGAGTCGGGTGTTCACCTGTGTTGCAGCCACGTGTCCTGATGGCAGCTCAGGTGTGGTCTCAGTGTTCGATCTGTTACTCCAGACCTACAGGCTTTTAAGAACATAAACCCTACTGGCTATTTTAATGTGCCAGGGATCTTTATCCCCATCCTTTTCTGCAAGAATATCTATGAAAATTTTTTATTTTTTGTAAGAAGAGCTTATCCCACCTGATTCTTTTGTTGATGTCCCTGCTCACTGTTTGTGGTCTTATTGCTTTCTGGTGACAGGCGTGCTGAAATTTGACTTTAGGCTTTGCGATATACACAGTTTGGGAGAAAACTAATTTAATTCTTTCTATCTATGGAATACAGAATGCAGAAATAGAAGCCTGTAAATTACTTTAAAAGCATTGTATGGTTTAAAACTTATTTGTTACCCTGCAGTTATCCATAAGGTCCGCCCTAGAGTCAGCCATCTGTATAGTTACTTATAGTACTGCATGTTTCATATCTGGCACACAAAAAATTATGTTTATTCTTTTCTTCCTGATGTGAAAGCCATTCTCAGTCAATAAGCTGTCAAGCTACCCTTTTGTCATTATCGCTGCCTACTTGTGTTCTTTCACATCAAGTCTCCTAAATGTTGCTGGTGTAATGTGTTAAATTCTTTGACAAGAATGTTCCAGTTTTGGAGCACTGAGAGCGTTGCTTGTTTTTCTTCATGAATGGAATGAAACACTTCTTGGTGAAAATACAAATGCAGCAGGAACTGAAAAATTTAGACTTCCTTTGTAATCAATAGAGGAAAAATGGACACTTCTGGACTGTTACCCACTGCAGCCCTTGAGCTCTCCACCTTGGAGAAGGTTAATTGCATTCCCCAAGTGCCTGGTTTTCTCGGCCGATAAAGAGAAGTTATTTGGCTCACTGTGAGAGCTATTTCCACACTGTTGCTACGGAATTCTAGGAAAGATGGGCTCCAGCATTTTGGTTTCAGTAATGAAATAGCACAGCTAAGTAAGGACCTGTATGTCTTCTACTGTGTTTCTATTTGAAAATAAACAAAAAGAGTCCAAAAATTATTTTGCTGTTGCCTGCAGTTCACATGGCAAAGTTGATCTGTGAGGTCCTTTCTCCTCCCACCTGCCCCAAGATGTAGGGTTTTTACTTGGAGTCAAGTTTGGCTGCAAAAAAACTGCTTTAAAGTTTGAATATTCAGACCAAAGCTGAATCTGATGACGTGCTTCAAAAATAGGCTGTCTGCATCCCTTTCCTTAAAAGTATTGCATGCTAGTGCTGGGAAAGCTTTACCAAATACATGTAGTAAACAGATTATTCTTCTCCAATGTTAGCTTTTTCTCTGCTATGCTTGGAGAACGTGGTGCAAATTGACTTTTTGAGAGTATTTTTCACATTGTTGTACTCCTGGTAAAGCAGAAAACGGGATGCACTGTTTAAGATCAAAATGGTTTTGACTACTGACTTCCATGAATTGGTATTTAGGGTTATGCGTGGCCTTCTGAAAAGTTGTTTGCCCTAAAGATGGTCTCCAGCTTTGCACAAAAGGCAAGGATGGAAAATGTATGGGACAGAAACAATTTCTATATCTGTAATCGCGCCGTATCAGTGCAGTTGGCCACCTATGATTAGCCTCACACAGCACAGCATATTGTTTTATATGAAAGTACATGATATTCTGCAGCATGCATTAGGGAACGGGGTGGTTATTAGGGTAAAGCCCTGTGTCTGCTCCATGAGCTGCTGGGGGACATCGGTGTGGGCGGGCAGAACGGCTGAGCCATCCTCCTCCCTTGGGTGCCAGGTCTGCCGCCACCCAGAGTGATGTGAGCTGACCTGGATAACTCTTACCAACCACAGCGCTCAAGGAGAATGACAGTGAAAGGAGATAACTTTATTTGATTGAGCAAAGAAATGACATTGTGGGAAAATGATGTGGGGGGCTTTTGTGTGTTTCCCACCCCGGCTGTGCTGGGTCAGGGTGGTGAGTGCGGGGCCAGCAGTGGTAATACAGTACCACTCCAGATACCTCTGGAAGAAAGAGCTTGTCCAAAGCCCCATTGATGTCTTGAGTTTCAATCCTCTAACCAGGTTGGGGCTTTTGGTTAAATTCCTGCTATCATTGTATGGGATTTTCTTCTGGCCACTAAATGTCCAGTCTTTGTCTCCGTCATGCTGATTTACTGGCCCTGATGACAGTGTCAGTCACTTGTGCACTGTGTTTTTCTTTTATTAGTTTGTGGATTTTTACAAGGGGAATTGATGTGCTTGGGTCTATATTGTTTATGATTTAATTTTATTCATTTTCTTTCTTAACTAAATATTCTTAGCCTTTTCAATTTTGTTTCACATGGAAGCTTTCCAGAGCTGCATTGCATGTGTTTGATTTTAATTAATTATGCATCACCTACTGAGATATATATATATATAAAAATGCATAAAGCTAATATCTTTATTCATTTAGCACTGAAATGCACTTTTCCAAAGCGATAGGCCTGTAATATGTTATTAAAAAGGGCTCTGACTCATGATGCAGGCAGGTTTTTTTGATAGAGGGGACAGAGCAGCATAAGAAGTAAGCTTTGATCTGTTGCTTTTCACTTCTGAAAGGAAGCTGTTTCCTGGACGGTCTGCATCCCTTCCTTCTCTCAGGCTCTTGCTGGGCACTGAATAAGGCGAGAAGTTTTGGCACCTCTGCCCAAATGCATCCTCCAGTGCCACATCCCTGAAGGCAGGACTCTGTGGGGTGACAGCCCCCTGGGCTCTGCCTGGGGGGGACCTGGCGGGTCTGACAG
Organism: Chionis minor; assembly: GCA_013398295.1. Lineage (NCBI taxonomy): Eukaryota > Metazoa > Chordata > Aves > Charadriiformes > Chionidae > Chionis > Chionis minor. The sequence continues at coordinate 318,277 of VZSF01011189.1, forward strand.
GGTGAGCACCTGTACAGCTTTCTCCTTGGGAGTCTCATTTAGCAGCTGGCTGGAGCGAGTGGAAAAGTCCTTCCAAAGACTATCACTAATTCAATTGCTTAAATGTGCAAAATTGTATTTTGCACCTAACCAGAGAAAAAAAAGAGCTCTGTGTGCACATCTTCCTTAGCTGGGATCCTCTCCCTGTGTTTCAGACGGATCTGGCTTGCTCATGGCCTTTTCATCAGATGGTGCAGCCACCTTTTCCTATACTGGTGCTCCCAGCCAGCCAGCTTGTTTCTCTGGAGGTGCAGGGCAGCATTTCTGAACTCGCTCAACGCCCCCCTTCTCTCGAAGTGCCGGTGTCCTTTGATCTTCCTTCTCCAGGCTTGGCAAACGGCCCGGACATCGGGATCGGTTGGAGCAGTCCTGCAAAGCTGTAAACCTGGCTAATTTGTTGGGGGGGGTGTCTTCTGGGCGTCGGCTGTTGTTTCACCTTTCCTTCCTCGCTACCCAACAAGCCTCATATGGCTTCCCTTTGTTTTTAACTGTGTGTTCAGATGGGCAATGCAGCAAATCAGAACAAGATGATGCAATGGTTGGAGGTTTCTTGTTTTGGTTTCTTGTTTTTTTCTTTTTTTTTAAAAAAAAGAGAGACACAATTGCTTCCTTAGTTCAGCTCACACCAGTTCAGGTTTTTTCTTCCCTCTCAAAACCTATCTACATTTATATGGTTGGAAGATACCACTCAGCTTTATTTTAATGCCCTGCCCTGCCCTACCTCAAAGTCCAAATCTATTTGTCACTCTACCAAGTTACCTTTCGCCCATAGTTTCCAAACACCGCCCAGGCATTTAAAAACAGAAATGAGCACAGTATAGAAGCAACAAAGTCTCTTGCTTAATTCATTTGCGTGTGCATTATCCATGAGAAGGTATCTCCAAATGCAACACGTTGTAGTTACTTGTCCAGGTGGTTCTATTTTAATCTCCTTCTGCAAGAGGGAAGTCCCATGATCGTGCCCAACCAAAAAAGTTCTCCCTTCTTTATGCATGGACTTCTTCCAGTTTAAACCACCCATACGTGATGTCTAACTCCCTTTGAAGTTGATGGAAAAAATTTTTTGCTGTAAATACTCAGTGTATGGCCTAAACACGCACTGCTCTGGCTCCCAGAATAGTTTGCAATGGTGAGGATTCCTGCAGCTTTTGGGGACTTGGCTACATTTTTGTTGTAAGGAAGTGGCTAGGCCCAATATTTCAAATATGTCTTCACTGGACCCTGACACCACATGAGATAGTTTCTTCTGATGTTAACATCTGGATTCCAACATGACTAGTGCTTCCAGATTTTTTGTTTCCCTTGCATTCCTCAGCATGAAGTTTACCACAATGGAGAAAAGCTATGTTTCAGTGAAACCTGTAATGGGTGCTAAGAAAAGTATATAAACGGTGTATCACTTCCAAGCTGTCAGCTGAAATACTTCCCCACCTCTTCCCCTGTCAATTTTGCTATTAGGAAGAAATTTTCATTGCTGTCTCCTCTGCCACTAAGCCCATGGAAAAATTTCATCTCGGTCTTGGAAGGCAAAAATACCTCGCAGGTGACTCCAGAGTGGCAAATAAGAGCTCAAGTTTTAGGTAAAACAAACAAAAAAAATCCAGGCTAAGTGCTGAAATTTTACACTGTCAAAATCCTGTTTACAGGCCACTGGTTTGAATAAAAATTTGTGAAAACATGATGTGGGACAGCGTAGAGGTGGCTGTCGACTGATTCCTGTGTTGCTCATTCTATGCATGGTTGTATTTTCACATATTTGTCGTTTTATCTGCATAAGATGGTAGTTTGTAATTCAGACAGCCAAGAGGCAGCTTCTTTGAGGGCAGCAGTATTAAAAATACTGCTTCTTTTTTGGCAAACTAGAAGAATTCTTGTGTGTGTTTAAGAAAGATGGGCTGGATATTTTTGGACGCTCACTAATTCAATTCAGCTGTCCTTGTTGTTTTGTTTGCTTGGGTTTGGAAAATGAGAGCAAGGGAAAATATATGGAATGACATGAAAAGTAATTCTTTATGGAGCTGCAGACCACCTTGTTCATATCTTCTCTGTATATCAAGAAATCGATCATTTACTGTGTCCTTTAATTTGTAATTCAAAACATGTATCCTTGTAATGGGCGGACCAATTTGGTTTTATCAAAGTAATCATCTGAGAGTAATGTTCTCCAGCATAGCTACTGGTATACCAACTCTTGTATCTGCAGTGTCTGTTTACCTTTGATGTGTTTATGAATTTTCTTACACAGGAAAAGGTAAGAAAGCTTATGGAGGGGAAAAAAAAATAATAAAAAGAATGGTAACGAGGCTTGTGGAAAACATTCCTGGAGAAACTCCCTTGAGGGATGGTACCCCAAACTCTTGATGCAACTGCACACTACGGAAGTAAAACAATGTTATCATGAGCTGATGGATGGGCTTCCATGTACAGGAAAAGAAAATGGAGATGGCTGTGAGACAGGCTGGGGCTACTTTTCATCTTTACCTAGAGGCAGCAGCTCAGTTTGCTTCATCCACCGAGGAGCGGAGGCAGGAGCAGACAGGATGCCAGCCTAGCGCATGGTTATAAAAGGGTGAAATACGGTGCAGGAGGGGAAAAGAGAAAAAATGAAAGCCAGGGAGGCAAACAAAGGGAAGAAGGATAAAAATCTACTTGAGTTAGTGTGAAGCCCCAGAAAATCTTTAGGCGTCTGAAGATAAGCAGATGCTATTCTTCTTGGGCTTGTTTTTCTTTCTGGTGGTGCTCAGCGTTTGACATCGTATGTCCTTCTTTGTTACCAGTGAGTGAGAGAGGTTATCTCCATTGTGAGAGGGCTCTTTCTTTTCCAGCCTGCGAAGGTGATTACTCAGGAGAAGGTTCTTAAAACCCCAATAAATCTTGGGAGCCCAACAGATAGTCCCAATATATATTTAACATTTTAAGCTTTGCTTTTAGCTGGTGTGTTTCTACTACTCCTTTACCGCTAGCAAGGAACATAATTTTCTCTATGTTGCATCTGTTAGCAGTCAATAGCTTAACCAACGGCATTCCCAAAATCGTACCAAAACCATCAGTTTAATATGCTTACAGTCACCTTGAGGTTCTTGACAGAACTGGATTATTTTAGTTGACGTGATGAAGTAAACGTACTGTACAAACAAGAGACTGCTTTCAATTGAGGCGTATTAGTTTGCCAGTAGTAAAACCTAAATTGCAACGTATTATGCAGCCATCCCTAGATGTGAGTTGATAAGGTTGTGCAATACATCCTTGTGGAGGATGTCGAGCTCCGGTTTACTACCTGCTGCTTCCCTCCGAGCACCTGGAGCAGCCGAAAAGTTAGGGCACAGACCAGGGGCTTTTCTGTGTGTGGTTTACATTTATTAAGAAATAAGTACAAAGGGATCTGGGCTAAACGTGAGGGTGGTTTTACAGTGCATGCAGGATGCCTTAGGTGGAGAGGGAAGTTACGACAATCAAAATGCTTTCTTTAAAAACTGGAGCCCGCGATGACTTTTGAAGCTACGGAGCAAGTGCCTTTCTGTGTGATTAGTTTAGTCTGCGGCATCACAGTTGCGGATGATAAATACGACTGGCAAAACCTGCTGGTTATGCTTCTGGGGTGTTGGTTTTGAATGCAGCTTTGTCTGTCAGGGGGAGTGTGTGGATGAAGCTTCCTGGGGGTGACTGAGACTCTGAACTCTGGCTCCGTAGCTCCAAAATTGGAGTGCAGCTGAGAGGCAGGAGGACTTTCAGGCATCTGTGGGATCCTGCCTGCTTTTAAAATGTATTTCCAAGGTTGTTAATGCACATAAATCACCTGGCCCTTCAGGGACAGCTGGATTTGTTTTAACTTGGTAGGTATGATATAGTGCTGGCGTAGCCATCACCAGTCTGTCTGCAGGGAGGCAGCTGAGAGGAGTCTGGGGCCTGTGGTGGGACGGCCCTTGTGGGGGAGATGAAACCTACTTCAACAACAAGTTAATATATTTTGGGTCGACTGCATAGGTGTAAAAAAATAATACATGCAGAGAGGAGGCAGCTGGCTGGTCAGAAAGGGGGACTGTGGGGAGTGTTGCCTGGGCAGGGGGCAAGCAGGTCTGGCGGGGTCTCCATGCCAGCCACCCCCTGGAGCGAGAGCCGGAGCAGGGACAATCCATGCTGCCATGGCTTCTCTCTGGCATCAGGGGATGTGGAGGTGGAGATGGGGAGAGGAGCCCAGCCATGACGGGGAGCGGAGGAGCAGCCTGCATGGACACCGTGGGGTGCCACGGACCTCCTGCAGCTGGGATGGGGTTTTGCTGTTCCTCACAACCTCCTCCTGCGGGATCTCGTTACCCTGGCTCCTTTCTGCATCCCGTCCCTGCTCCCTTCACCCTTTTCTCTCTGTATTTTCCTGTTTAACTGATCCTGGCCCAACTATCCCCCACCAGCACGGGTGAAGGGGTTTGCTGCCCTCCTGCCCTGTTTGCTCTCCTTGTGCCTCAGTCTCTTCCTCTTTGCAGTTTGGTAACCACATCTGTAACAGATGTAAATGCAACCTCACGTTGGCTCTTATGTGAGGAGATCAGCCTGCTGTTGGTAATAATTCATCATGGCCCCACCAGCTTCAGAACCACATCTGTTAAAGCGGGTGGTTGGGTGTGTTGGGTTTGGGCTTGTGAAAAGCTGGTTGTATTTAAGCTAGATGGAAGGGCAACAAGTGGTTAAAAACAACTTCAGGCCACCGGCTCGCAAGGGCTTAAATGGTGTAAATACGCAGGAGTAATTTGAAAGGCGTCTCAGGTAATATGAAGATGTATATATCTGCTAACTGCCTGGCCAAATTAGAGAATTAATTGAAAGGGAATATTAGCTCATTAGCTGAGCAAGCTAATGTCAAAAAACCCTGCAGCTTTCTTTTAAGACTTACAGTGATTTTTTCCAGGATAACCTATTAATGAAATGATGCTTTGGAAGTCAGCCTGGAATGGAGGCAAGTCTTCTGATAAATTATCAGCTTCCACATGTTTTTAATGACATGCTGGGGTTAAATCTTAGGCCATGAAGTAAGGTTCTTCTGTCCTCCCTGCCCCTCCACATTAAACACACTCGTTTAGTGGCCAGCCCAGCCTAAACCTTGACACCGTGTTTAAAATGCATTTTTGAATATGAAAAATCTCATGTGTAAAAAACATTATGAGCAGTCCTTAAATACGTGCAAGTATTTTTATATTCTTATACCTTAGGAAATTACTGAAATTTATTCAGTAAAGTCCAGATGCTTGTGGTCAAAAGGAGTACTCAGATGCTCAAACCAGAAAGGGCACCTTTGAGTATGTACTCTTATACAGGAAAGATGGGCATCTTTTGGCATTTTGGTAACGAAGCTGTCGCACCGTGTGAGAGAGAGGCAAGCTGGCACTTCAGTAAAGCTTTTATAAGACTGAGCAATAATACAGAGCCACCCTCTTGGAAAGAAACCACCCTGAATCAGTGCTACTTTTATTTGTTTCTGTTTTGGGGACCTTGGGGATCATTTACCACCTGTTCTGAAAACCACAAAGTTCCTCCAGTAGAGAAGGAGGAGGGTTTCAGAAGGAGGGAGAAATGCTTGACATTCCCGTGATCCCGTTACTCCTGGAGCTGGGAATTTGCAAGAAGTTGTTGGAAACCAGGAAAGCAGAATGATTGTTCCAAGTGGATTTAGATTTAGAACATTAATCTGAATTCACGTCCAACTCAAACTGAATGCATAGCACGCAAGTTAGCACTTTTTTATAATTATGTTTGCTTTGCTGGGAAAACAGAATACTCTAAAATAGCATGCTGCAATTCAGTGGCCTAAACCTGCTTTCAGGTTATAGTTTGTCTTCCAAGGACTGATAGAAACCTACTGCAGTTGTTGCTGTGAAAAGTAAGAACAGATTATCTCTAACAGTACTTGAAAGAGAAATGCGTAATGGCAGACTTCAAAGCCAGCCTCATGATCATAGGGGTATGATTAAGTTGGAACATCTTTTTTTTTTTTTTTTTTTTTTGGTTACAAAATGTTATGGTGAGTATTTCTGCAAGTAGGAATAGTATTAAATATATAGCAGAATTAACACACTGTGGTTTGATCATCACAGGTCAACTATAAACGTGCAACTTTCTTGAGATGTAAACCACAGGCTGTGTAAGTGTTTTGGAATAAAATATTTATGCATTTAATGTTCAGCACTGTTGCTAATTTAGAGTAGTCATTGGAAAACGATGTTCTCTTTATTGCCTATTGTTAAAACATAAGTGCTGCCATTTGACTTTATAAACACTCATAAAAAAATGGTGGTTTCAATCCTTATTATTTTTAAAGAAATATACCAAAATACCTGTCAATCTCTTCTAGTATGTGCAGCCCTGTGTGCAGGTGCATTTTGATTTAAGTGAAGATTACTCTGAAATTAAACTTCTGACTCTTAAGTGGCTAATTGGGAAAGCAAGCCATAAATTGCTTCTTCATTAGACAACTCGCAAGACTGAGAAATCAAATGGGGGGGTGGGGTATTTGTATGTTTTGGATGTTTTTTCTTGTTGTTTAATTGAGTATTTGGAAAAGTAAAGATTTGGGAAAGTAATGGTAAAAAAAATTACATTTTGTTCAAGGTTAGTAAAGTAATTTTATGATTGTAAACTAGGTGTTTAAACAGTACCTGCATTTTGCATATTTATTAAATCAAACTTACAATATCTTTATTAGAGTACCCATTGAGGGAGGACACCCTTTGCTTTTCAGAAATGTTATGATTTTGTGCAGCATCTCAATGCATTACTTATTCCACTTTAGTCTCTTATTAGCGCCTTTGGGGAGCAAGGGCCTTTTTCCCTAAAACTCACTAACTGTAAGCTCTCAGTATCAATCTCCTCTATTTTTCACAGCTGCTTCGCATCTTGGTGCTACCAGGGGATTTCCATCTAGTTTTTGCCTATGCAAAACCATAATTCTCCTATCTGCTGGTCTACTAACAAGAATACTGAACAGTTGGGAGAATATTTTCCTGTCAACTCCTTTGCTGATCAGCGGGGGAGATGCCGTGTTTCTTACAGGAGAGGAGATACAAAAGCTGATGAATCTTCTCTAAAGACAATCTAATTTAACGTCTGAAAGTTGCTTGACCAGATATTATTGGCTTGATGGATGACAGTCCCTCCAGAGCATATACAGATAAGCCGCCTTCATTATTTATGGGCATTCATTAAAGTAAGCAGCAAAAACCTTATTGATCTTCCAGATTCACCTCTGTGGGATTAGAGAGCCTATTGTACTAGGTGAAAGTCCAGAAATATTTTGGTGTTTCTTATGAAAAATGGTAACATTATATGTTGCAATATTCTTGCCTAGATTAACAACCTTTTTCAAAGTATGCTTTTTCCATCAAAATATGAATTTTTAATTTTATGGACGATGAAGAAAAAATTTAGCTATCCAGGGATATAAGTTAGTCAAGAGTAAACATTTCACTTCATTCTATGCCTACAGTCTTCACAATATCATGTTGGGACATTAAATTAGATTAAACGATGCTGAAGAGTTGTGAATTACTTTATCCAAGTTAGAGCTGCCCTTGCCAATTTATGGTGCAACCAAAAGCTTATGTTTGCTAACTCCAGGCACATAATTTGTGGAGCAGTCCGTCCATGAGAGTTTAGAGGTGGAAAACAAGCAAAAGCATTTTGTCTGCCACCTTTCTGTTTTCGGATGGTATGCCAGGGAAAAATAGGAAACCTTTTGCCTGCAAGAGAAATGAGACTCGCTTACTTGGAGTGATGTCCAATAGCTAGATTTGTAGACGCCAGCTAGCTCTCTGGAAGGACCATTTCCAGTAAAATACATGGCGGGTGGGGGAAGTGGGGAAGAGGCTGCCAGAAGGCTGGAACAAATTTTGGAGAATGCCAAGCCACGTGTCTCCCATCCTGTTCCCTTCCCCAAAATTTCTTAGCTAGATCCCTCATATTTTGTGGAAGCTGGAAATAAACTAGTAAGTAAACAATACCCTAAAGAGATAATTTTGTTCCATTTCCATCTAAAGTAGATATAGCATAGCAGACCTGCCTGGGAATGAAGGGGGGGTGTCAAGTGTAGGTATTAATTTCATTAAGCAAGTTAAGTTTGTCCTTTCTGATTTAAAGTATCTTTCTGTATATTTATTCATTCACGTTTGTACTGATTTTATTTTTTTTAGTTCGTGCTCATGTGCTCCTCATCATTGTACTACTCAAGTACCTCTTGTTCTAGATCTTCCTTCACCCCTCTTCTGCCTATTTTCTATGTTTATTCTCTTTTCTTTCAAATCGCATATTCTGCTGGATGCCATGTTGTTATAAACCAGCCACACAGTCCTCATTCCTTTCAGAGAGGCGATGTCACGATGCTGCAGGCAGGGACGCTCTCTTTTATTTTCCTGTAGCAGGAAAAATACAACTCCTACAGATGCAGGTTGATTGAAGAGCAAGATGGTGGAGGTACCAGGTCAAAACAGCGTTACCAGCCCTGCTTGTTGGTGCTTCTTCAAATGCAGGGTGAAGAAGGCAGCCGCTTGGTGCCCTCGGGTCACCCAGGAGGAGCCTTGCGTCATGTTAATCGATCCCCTGTTTCATTTGGCAGCTGCCTTTTGCTGGAATACTTTCTCAGTCAACATAGCATTATTAATTGCTAATGTTGAGATGGGTATACTCCAAGTCAAGTTAAGTACCTTTAATGCTTAATACTGAACATTGTAAAATGCCTTACCAGCAAAAATGTGCTGATGCCTTTTTTTCATACAAGGCAATGCTACTCTCCTGAATTGTGCTGAACACGCTACCACTTAAATGGTGCTCTAGATCATTAAATGATCAGATGCAGTAGGGTGTCCAGGACCCTGGCCAGCCTTGGGTAGGGCTGAGGTCAGTACTCCCTGGTATCTGGGATGAAGGACCTCATGGGGCAGGAACAAAAGGAGGGCCGTTCACACAGGTGTAAAACACACACTGCCCAAATTTTTCACTCTAACACTAGGCATGTTCACAGCAGACATGATACGTGGGTATGTTGTGACCATATACCATATCATATGTCAAGTTTGTCTGCAGTTTTAGATGCCGCTTTCACTTGTCAGATCCCTTTGAAACCTCTGTCTCCATTGGAGCACCCTGTGTGAGGGTGGCCTTCACTCTCCTCTGTCTGTCTCCTTGTTTTGTTGTTAACAGGACTCCTCCCCGTTTCTACATCTGGCACTGGATGAGTGCACAACCAGCTGTATTTTCATTGTCCTGCTTGGTGTGCTTGTGCCACGCTGCTGTGGCTTTCACCGCTCTGCCAGCTGAGCACACAAGAACTGCAGCTCCAAGAGCGATTTTGTCATCTCTCAGGCTCTCAGACAGTAGGCAAACACCTTATCGGTATTTTCCCTGTCCTTCAGCAACAGGATCCTCACTCCCCTCCCCTCCCATAACCTTTCTGGCACCAGTTTCTCAAAGGGTGTGGTGAATGGGAACCTCTGGTAGAAAAAACAACACACTGACCATCTAATCATAATTACACAGTAGCAGAGAACGCAGGATATATTTCACCTGTAGACTGAGAAGCAAAATAGATGCCAGGATATTTAAAATAAACTACGTCTTGTCTTGGTCAATTTAACTATCTCTTTAAATAAGCATTATGTTTTCATGACTTTTAAGATGCATGAAACATTGCAGTCGTTCATCTTAAATAGTTTTGCCTTCCTCCCGGTCTTCTCGTCTTTGTAGGTATTAGCTTTTCTGTGTGAAAACTAAGACTTTCTCAGCGGACAGGCGATGCATTGAAGTTCTTTCGCTGGAAGTGTATGTTCTACTTGTCAGCTCCATTATAATGTTTAAATGGTCAATGAGTTTTTGATTAGATTACAAATTACATTAATCATTCACTGACTTCAGAATGCAAACCGATGTGTATTTTTATTGAGAGCTTGTGTAGCTACTGAAAACTTGTTTCCCAGACAGTTTTTTAAAAGGAAAAGGCAATGTAGCACAGTGTCTGCATCTCATAGGGGGCTAGTTTTGCTTGAGGACAAAAGAGTTGATTTTGTTTCTATTAAAACCCTGAAGTGAATCAAGTATATCTCCTGATAAATGCTTCTCTCGTATGTGTTAGATCTTATATGTCTTGTATCTTAAAATGACATTGGGTATATTTTTGCTGTGTGGCTTTTTTGATGTTTGTTGTGGTGGTTTTTTCGCTTCTCTCTAATGGGAGCAGCATATTGTGTTTCTACAAATCCACATTTAAACAGATTTTGTGCCAGAGCACCATGGAGAATAAAGATCATGGAGTAAAGAGCTACCCTCTAATCAGAGCAGCTGTGCAATATGTGGGTGGGGGAATCCATGTCTCCTCAGTGCAAGGAGAGGCTGCAATCCGGTGGGAAATCTCAGCCACCCATGAAATTGCAAAACCTCTGGCTGCACCCTGCGTTTCCTCGTTCCACCTCTTGAATCAACTTGTGACCTTGCCTCCATAGAGCTGCTACTCGTCCCTGTGCCCAGCTGTGCCTACAGCCTGCGATAGTCCCTCTGGGGTGGGGGGTCCATGTTGTCCTCCTCACTGGTGGGTGCTAAATGGTTGAGGGAAGTCACTCTTGGTCACTTTCTTGGTAACACACTATCTTCGCATTCGGCTGTCTGGTGGCATCTGATTTAGCACTGTGTTTTTATTTGGAAAAGAAAAGGGCTGAAAGGTGCTGTATGTCACATGCTTTTCCGGTTCCTAGGTCTCCCTTTCACCCTGGCAAGTTTTCTTGGGTTTTTGTTCTTTGGGGTTCTTTTTCTTTATTTGTAAATTGTATTTGCCCATAGTCTAACGTAATCTGTAAGAGTTTTGTTTGTATCATGCACGATAGGTAGAAAAGAAGCCTTATTTCAGGAGAAGTAGGTCCTCGTTGTATATCTGATTAAGGTTAAAACACTTCTGCTCACAGAGTAACTTTGATTTAGTCCCTTTCAACCATACTCAGAGGCTTTGATCAGTGATGGGATCTCTGTACATTTGAACAATATTGTTTTGTCTCAGTCTGTAAAATAGAGTTTTGGTAACTTTCACACTTTCTGAGTAAAGCTTTTAATTTTTGCTCCTGCTAGGCAATAAAACTTTGCAGAGGAATGTGAGGTAATTGCATGGATGGGTTGATTTGGAGCTAGATAATTTCATGGTTTGCTCACTTAGTTAGAGAGTAGGAGAGATGAGGATGAGAAAAACAGAGGTGCTGCTTTAAAATGCACTTTTCAGATTTCTTGCCTAATAGTGGCTGGCACTGGTGTTTGAATAGAGATGCATAATTTGAACTTGCATAACTTGACTGCAGTGGTTTTGTAGACGCTTCTATTTTGGACGATATTTGTGTTTGATAGGTCCTTTCTGACAGTTTTTCTGACTTCTTTCTGATGCAGCTTCATTTGGAAGTTCCTTGTTTTCATTTTGGGCTTTTCCCCCCCTAAAAATACTGTGGCAAGTAATAACCACACAAAAGCTTCTTTTGAAAACCCTCCTACTTGAACTGTTAAGAGCTTGAGTAATATTGTTTATCATGTACATGAAATGTAAGATGGAAATGGAAATGACATCTTTTTATCAAAAAATTCTTGCAGGGGTTTGCTGCGGTCGCTGCAGATGTTAAAAAATAAATCTGCTACCCTTTTCAACTTGGGCGATAAAGGTTCAAATTTTACTTGGTCGGAAACTCGATTGTTTTGGTTCATTCCGGGGATGAAAACTTGCGCTGGAAAAACTCATAGTTTCCTGTTTAAAAAAGCCTTGGATTAGCAAAAGGTCTTCCAGGAGAAGCTTGGAAATGTTGCGGTGTAGTTGTTGGTCAGGACGGAGGGGGATAATCGTGACTTCAACCAGCTACATAGTATTGCTCTGAGGCAGTTTTGGAGAACTTAAAAGATGGAAGTTGACTTGAAAAGAGCATCTGGGCTTGTCAGAGCTGATGTCTGGGTGCGTTTGTGCAGGGATGATTCATGCCACTGAGCGCTTGCACTCCCGTGAGCAGGCTCACCCCGAGGAGCGAGAGTGACAGACGCCGGAGTGGAGCAAGGGGCAGCCGCAGCCATGCGGGAAGGCTGAAGCTGCAGGATCCGAGCACGTGTAATGCTTTTTCTGCGGCCGATGCTTTTAGACCTCCGAAATAGGCACCTCGAGATGCGTGTAGGTAGGCTGGATTTGCTCATGCGTGTTGCACATGGGACGTCTGAATGGCAGGGCAGTACCAGCGCTGTGTTTCACTTATTGTAGGATTCAGCACAGAATTTCGGGGCTCTTTGATCCAGGGTGATAGCAGGAAGGAACTGGTCCGTCTGTCATGACAGTTTATTTTTTTAGCTGTTCTCTGTAGTCTTGTGTCGTATTATAGAGCAAACCTTTCCTCCAGCCTCCTTCCCTCTGCTCCCCTGACACCCAAACTGTATTAGGAAAGTTTTAAAAGAACACAGGGACTTCAGAATTTGTCTGAATGTCTGTGATAATAATTTCATCTGACCAGAGGGGAAAAGATGTGAATCTGCCAGTTTTCCAAACACCCTGAACAAACTCATTTGTCAGACTGAGAAAGTGTCGAGTATCCCTATGGCCAAGGGAAAAGTCAACAAGTTAATTCCTTAAGTAAGACGGGTTTGGGTATTTTTTTTTTCTTTGTAAAAGAACTATGCTGCCTACATTTATCCTCAAGCAATGGGCTGAATTCCTTTGTAATGAAGTGAAACTGTTCAGATCCTGTTTAACCTGTTCTTCGACTTCCTATTTCACTTTTCTTTTGCTCATAATCTTTTTTTCCATGCATGTTTTACTCTTGTTCAGAACATGATAGTCGCATAAGCAAATAAATCCCCTTAGTAAAAAAAACCCCTAGTGCACATGGTTTATTGTTGTTGCTTTTAGCACACACTTACTGTCCTGAACTTCTACTGGTGGTTACTCCTGTTCTAGTAGTCCACCCAGTTCAAGCTGTCTTCAGACTTAAAATGCCATACAAAGTGTTGCCATCAAACATTGTATTACTAAAATAGTTGAAATCATCTGGAAGACTATGTGACTCTCTAGGATAGTCACACTGGCATTCTTGACGTCTGTGTCACTTGTTTATATTTCTTTGTGTTGGTCTTTCAGACTCCCCAGCTAGAAGGGTTCTTAGAATGGGCTTTTTGACAAGTGTGTCCGTATGTGTGTCCATCCATGTGTGCATGTATTTCAGGTTTCCAGCACCAGGATGCTGTAATTGCGGTCGTATTAATTGCTATATAATTGCTAGCATTTCTTTAGGCTTGCTGCAGTATTTCTTTAACGCAGTCCTTTGGCACTCATCTTTACAAACTCTGTAAAATGGTCCCACCGCCTCCCCTGCACGGCAGCACAAGCTGTCAGGACAGGTTTTCTACTCTGCTGTAGCAAAACCGTGTAGCCCATACTGGGATACAGAGCAGGAGGAAAAGAAACGCAGTATTGGGAAGAAAGGGAGTTTCAAATCCCTGGGCCCTGCTGAGTGTAGGAGTACAAGTCATTTTCATTTATTATCCATGTTGTTTGAGCTTTAGTTTTTCTTCAAGCCTCGTTGATAAGAAGTCTTGAAGATGTGCACTTCAAAGTGAGTTAGGAAGTTTATTATCCTCCCAAATAGCCAGCAGCTAAGAGCGTCTCTTCCCTGGATGAACTGATCCTTTAGGAATACGTTTCCCAGAGCTGACCTCAGAAGTGGGTCTCCCTAATGATGTCATTGTCATCTGCCTGTGGACAGGAGTAACAGCAGGCAATTTTCTTGAGCTGCCTGCAGGGCACCTACGATATATCTGTCTGAACAGCCAAGTCATCCATAAATGACTTCCAAGCTGCTCGAAACCTGTGTAATACGTGGGGGAGCACAGGCAGAGGTAACTTGCTCGGCGCTTTCACACACCCCCGCTCCCTGCTGTTTGGGTTGCGGTGGTGACCTGAAAAGGGCTTTTCTCTCCCCAGTTCTTGGGAGCACCTGGGACCCTCAGCCCATGCCCTTTGCCGTCGAGCCCCCAGTGTAGGCAGGGAGCATGGAGATCCCAGCTGCGGTGCCTGACCTGCTCGGGAGGGACCTCTCACAGCTCATGGCACTGGGACCTCTCCAAAAGTGCTGTGTGTACTTTTGCTTGCTTGGCCCACATGCTCCAGGAGTGCTTTTGTTCACTCATCCTTCAGTGTGATCAGGATCTGCTTTTTCAAGTAAATTGAAGCCATAAGGACTAAAAATCAGTCAGTACTGAGTGAGAGCTGGGGGCTGCCCAGTGTGCGTGCCAGGGAGTGAACGTGCCAGGGAGTGAGCGCGCCCTTTAAGAAATGCTTGAAATATCCCCATGCGCTTGACAGTGCCAAACGCTTCAGTGTCTGTCTCTGTTTTCCCTCCAGATCATCTTTCCAAATAAATAGCTTGCTTGACGCAAAAAAGGATGGAGTTAGCTTGAAGCCTGACTTGGAGTCAAAGTATACGTACCCTTTTTGTGTCTGGCAGCCATGGGGCACATCAGTTGCTGCTCGAGTGATTCCCAAAACCTGCAGCCCGGAGAGCAGCGGCACTGCTGTGAGTGCCCCGACATGGGCTCCTGGCTGCCGTTCCCAGACCTGTAATTTCTTCTCTGTCCACCATATCCATGTAGCTGCTCCCCTGGCCCATTTCCAGCCTGGATCATGCCGGGCTGGTCTCAGCTCCTTGGTGAAGTAATAGGTAAGGAATGTTACACGCACTTGAGTTTCTCCTCCTGGCATGCAGGCTCTCCTCGCCGCTTTCTGCTTGCCTACCAATTACCCAACACAGCTACACCTGCTTTTTTTAAAGCTCTGACTGTCACCACATGGACTCTCCTGCATTTTATGACCTGCTGCAGACTGAGTCAGACGAGAGATCCCAGCCAGCAGCAGAGCGTGGCTCAAGCTTGTGCTGTGGCTTCCATTCCCGCAGCACACAGGCACCCCAGACGGCCTCAGGACCTCATGGGAAACCACAGGTCTCTCCTAGAAACGTCGGGCATCCTCTAGAATTTTTACAAGCTTCCCCTATATGTAAAAAAGAAGTAGGATGATGCGGTTATGCTGAGCCGATAGACACATGGGAGACAAGAAAGTCGAGTTCAGCCTGCAACTCAACAGAGCGGTGGTTTTCACTTGGCATCTTTATTGGCATTACTGGAGTTGTGTATTTACATCATGTGGCAGCGGGAGTTTGAATATGCTTGCCTTCAGACAGAGGTTCTCATTTGCTAATTGCCTCCTTTCCATGTTTTGGACCTGAAATGAGTGCAAAGAGTTTTTGGAAGGAGAGATTGCCTGCTACAGGTGGGTCCGTGTGCATATTACGCTGTCTGGCAGGGAGCTCATTTGGATAGTACTTTGAAATTCAAACCTGGTGGGCGGGGGGAGGAGAAAAATTTGTTTCTTTCTCCCTGCTCCCTTCCTCCCTCTTTGCGAACATCCATCTGCACCCTGGATTTCCAGGTTTTTTAGTTTTCAGTGTTCCTGCTATTCCGCCTGCCTTTTGGTTTGCTTCTGTTTCATTTTAGAAATAGTTTTTTCCCAAACATTTTATTCTTTCTATGTCACCTAACAAAACTAGATGTTGTGGGGTGATCTATGCAGGAACTTCCAAATTGCTGCTGCTGTACAGCATCATCCCTATGCTCTTTCACCGCGAAAGGCAGGGGGGGAAAAAGTGAACTAAACTAAAGGGAGGCTTGTAGCGAGTCTGATTTTGCAAGCTAATGACTAATTTCCCTAAGCACTTGCCTACTCCTAATTACATCTAGATGAGATTCTTGGATTGCTTGGGGCAGGCATATATTCTTTAAGTGCCTTGCACGTCTACATCATAAGAGAATAATTCCAAATTATGTGTGGCTAGTGAGATGTATCTACCCAGAATTAAATTCGGCTTCTGTGTTCTGGTTTTGGGGAGGCCACAACAGCTTGAAGATCATGGCCAACCTGAGGATACTCCAGATTTTCCTAGCAAAATCATCACGTACGTTATCCTGCTTGCCCTCGTGGAAAAGCTTCAGTGTCTCTGGGGCTCTTGGCTCTGCACTGTTCTGAAAGAATATGTGTTTAATGCAAACTAAATGCTGTGTATATTTCATTGGGGCCCTGTTAAAGTATTGAGGAGTGAATGATGGTGGTGCTTTGAAGAAAATCGTCATCAGATTTCTGTTGGCAAGTTTTTGCTGAGTCTGCCTCCCGCCTTTCTTAATTGTTACTGTGTCTGTATTGTAACAGGCAGTCCCTCTGGAGCGCTCTCATACCCTAAGCTAACACATTTCTCCACCCAAAACTTGTTGTGACACATCTGGTTTATATTGAGACTGCTGGGTTTCTGCTAAGCCCTCTAGCGCAGAGGAGCCTTTAAGACATTTATTCTGCATTCCAGCTCAGAGCTATTTGCTAGGGGAAGAGAAAGCAATGCTGTGTCTTTCATTTTAAAAAAAAAAAAAAAATACTGTCTTTTGGAATGCATCTTGCCTTTTGTAGTAACCCACACGGAGGTGAAGGCTGTAAAGATGAGAGAAGCAGGACTCAGACTCCAGGATGGAATAACCGTGTTGCTGTGGTCAGCACGGTACCTTAGTATTTGTCCTACATCTTCCAAGGTAGTTTGTTTGCTGGTTAACGCTTGCTGCTCTGTTTTCTGGTTTGGGTTTGTTTTTTTGTTTTGCTGCAAGGCCTGCCTTTGGCTGTGGGGGACTGTCTCGTAGAGTATGGATTTCCTATAGCATCACTGCAGTACGCAGTTCATATGTAACTCCTGAGGAGAGACCTAATGCGTCTCTGTCACTTGCAAGGGCATTCTTACTTTGCAAAATAATTTTCTGGAGTTAATGAGAGGCGATGTGACCACTGGCACCACTATTGGCTCTCCTAATGAAATATGGATGTTTTAAGTGGTGAGACAAATTCTAGCTAGGCATTTCCTTTCACTTTCATTTACTTTTTTTTTTTTCTTCAGTCTCATAAAGCACATAACTGCAATTGAAGAGTTAAGATATTTATCCTTCTGTTAGAGAAACAAACAAAAAGTACCCATTAAAGCAGTTCCAGTAAGAACTGATATTACTATAACATGTTTTGTTCTTAAATATTTTGTTGCAGGCTGCAAACACTAAAATACTTCCTGTTGAAATTTGTTACTAAGTTAATGTTCTCTTTAATATTTAGGGGTACAATTCTTAGTAGCTTCTGACTTAACTAGGGCTAATTATCCTTCTTGCCAAAAACTTTTTTTTCCTGTTCTTTCTGTCCTGCCTTTAGATGATATGTCAGCAAAAACCTAGTAATAGCATTTGAATTAAGCTTGCTGGAGGGGTGTAGAATGAGACAGCAAAATTTTCATTTCATTTCATAGGGTTTTTTCAAGATTCATATTATGTGCAAAGCAATAAAATGACTAGCTTTTAATTAAAATAAAACAATAGTTTGCCTAAATTGTAACTACATAATTTTAAACCAGCTATATACATTAAGCTTCCCTTTTAATCAAGAGTCAATCCAGAGCGCTTCCTGTTACATGACGAACACTGACATAATTTTCTTCCGTAAACACCTACAGCTGATGCAAATGGACTGTTTCTTGATTTGTTTTGTGTGCGGTTTAGTTATGTTTAATGTATTCTTAGATTCCTGCTGTCTCCCAGCCCCTTCTGACTCATTTGCACAATACTTCAAAATGTATTTGTTAGTCTCTCCCAAACACAAGCAGCAGCCTCTGTGAGGCGTAGTGATGTTCCAGCTAGGAAAACCTTTCACAGGTAGGGGTCTAAGTGCCAAAATAAAGTGGTCGTAGTAGACCTTCTTCATTTTAGCCCTCTTCTAACTCCTCAGTGTGTTTTCTTGATCGATATGAAATAGAACTTGTTTTTCTCCCTTGTCCTTCAAGTTCTTTGTTCTTCACTCTTTGTCTGAACTGGTCCTACGTAAGGTCCAGATGAAACATCTCACGCCGCATTTGCCTTGCACATACTTAGACTTTTTCACAGAGATATATACATAAGAGCAAGCTTTTAAATGCAGGAAAAGGCAATCCTACAAATCCTTTTTGCCAGATATTCTGTTCTTTCTGCCTCGTAGTGCATAGCTGTCCTTTCGGCAGGGTCTGGTGGATGAGCCCAGCTCTCTGGCTGGCCCGGCACGCCGGGCGAAGGTGCCAGACTGTGCAAAGCAGGGAGAAAAGCTGTGGCAGAAACACCTGCTCCTTGAAGGCCCACCAAAGGAGCACCCCAAAGACACGGGTCATTAATGAATGAGCTTGTTAAACCTCTTCCACCACTACAGCTACCCTTCGTGAAAGGTTTATAGCTCCTTTTTGAGAACATTGTTAAGCTAATCTAAGTAAACTCTGCGGAGTTGCATCTGAATGTCCTTGCTGAAAGTGGTGTGTATCTGCAGTGCTCTTTCTTTCAGAGAGAATGCTTTGTTGCTCTTTGTCAAAGCAATTTCCATGAAAAAAAAAAAAAAAAGTGTAAGGAATAAGGGAAGATCTTTAATCCATTGGTGGTTGTTTATAGATATGAAAATAGTATAGGTGACTTAAATCCCAGATCCAGGAGGAAGCCAACTAACGGGAGGGTAAATTATTTCTTCTGCATGAGAGTAAGAACCTAAATCACTCTGTGCTCTTTTAGAAGTCTGGAGATATCTTTTATTTTAATGAGAGCCATATAGGCTTTTGTGTGTGCTCAAATGCGCAGAATAAATTGAAACTTGCTTTCTGTGTGCTGTCACACATCGCGCCTGGAATGTGGTTGTGCTTCTGGCCTGGTGAGATCAGGTTGGGCGTTTTTTTTGTTCAAACATAAGGGTAATTCATTCTTCATCGTCAATTGAACTCGAGCATTTTCAAGCCAGCTGCCAATTGTGATACGTGGGCTACTGGCTTTGTGGTGTATTCTATTGTTCCTGTGGTAAGAAACTGTGAGCACTAGTCTGGTGACCTTAACCTTTTTGGAGGTAAAAATGAGTCCCTTGTTTGTCCAACTAAAGTTTTCACTGAAGTCTTCAATTTTTGTTCTTGCTTTCCTTCTTTTTTTCTGTTATCTGAAAGTAATGTCCTTCTTCTATGTGTCTGAACTTTGCATAGCCTAGCAAAAGCAAGGAAATGCATTTATAAGTCTCGGTATCAGAAACCAAAATTTTCTTGTTTCCTTTCACCAAAGAAAGGTCACCTTGTCACCCAGTATGGTGGCTTGCTCATAGCAGCTTTCAGAGGGGAATATGAAAGGGAATGCATCTGTACCCAAGCCAATTAAAAGCTATTAAAAGAAAACTTACTTGTGGGTTTCAGTTTTGCTCAGTGCTGTCCTTCTTCAGGACTTTTTTCCTCCCTTCTAAATTATGACAGCAAGGAAGAACACTCTTGGCTCATCTGTAGGCAGCGCAGTGCTTGTGCACACAGTGCATGGGTTTCCCTCTGCAACTGATAGGAGAGAGGTGAGCGTTTAGGCTTCTCTGGGATGTAGTAATAAAGACAGGATCTGTAAACTTCCTTTCCTCCCTACCCTCCTAACCTTATGCTCTTTACTCAATTTGGGGTATGGTAGAAGGGGGTATTATTCCAATGGAGTGGCAATAATTGGGTAAGAAGGGAAGGAAAGGTATTCCTGAGGGTTTTCGTGCAAGGATGCTGCTAGCTCTTGATATTTGCCTAAGTCAATTATATATATTTCTGTGTACTGGAAAACCTGCTTTAGAGGGAGAGGATTTCCATATCCTAGGTGTACTTTCCGATCTGCCACAGTGAAGTACTGAAAACTAACTAGTATTACAGACAGGCCTGCAAATCTTGTTTTTCATCTTCTTTCACCTCACCTAGAAGTGCGAAGCAGCTCCTTCTGACTACTCAACACCCTTTGAACAAGACTGATTTCACTCTAGTGTTTACGTAGTGTTTTCCATACAGAAATGTGGACCCCTCCCTGTGAAATGACACAGAGACACAAGATGCTCAGATGAAGACAGTCGGTGGGACTGTAAACTTCCCACCTCTGATTTCTCCTTTTTTCACAGTTTCCTTTTAAAATGTTTCCTTTTTGGGAACTTTATGGTAAGTGCTTGACTGCATCACCAGTGACTTTCATTTCACCTCCTCAAGTCTCTTCTTATAGCAACATCTGGGAAATTTGTTTAATTTACTTCAATGTGAAATTACTTTCAATTTGTCAGACATCAGCTTTTTACTTTATGTGTTTAACTCCCAAGTGAAGCACATATCGTTAGCTGATATTATTTCAGGAGTTAAAGTTTGTGTCACTAATATTCTAAAACTCAGCCAAATGCAAAAATTTTGGTGACCATACTTTAATAGCTCCTCTGATTACTTTATGATAAAGAGAGATAATTAGTTAGTATATAACAGTGTTGAGTTTTACAGCAACATTTCTTTCTCAGTCAAAAAGCTCTGTCGTAATAAAACTTGGGAAAAAGAAACTAGGAGATCTGTTTATTTTGCTTTGCATTTTCTACTGACAGGTTCTTAGTACTTTGGAATGGGCTATAGGAGAGGTAACAGCAGGATGTGACCTGTACTTCCTGAACATTTTGGGTGTAGGCAATGCAAGCACCCGTATAAAGCCCTGCCAGGAAACTATCTGTCTTAATGTTATAGTATGCAATTTACTCTTCTGCTTCCTCTATTATTCCACCATTTTTCCCCTATTATGCACATCACCATGGTACACGAGTATCTACTGCATAATCTTCTCTCCACCTGTCCTGAAAGTATGCATGCAAAGAGTAGAAATTAATTTGGCGTGAAATGCAAACAGTAAATAAGAATTAATGTTTCAGCTTACCTAAGCAGTAGAAGACATACACAATATGAAGTAGTACTGTCACCCTGAATGTACAGAGCGACGGGTATTACCCTAACAGCCAAATGAGCAGTCTTGTGCGTTACCAGCCGCAGTCTCTGCTTACGCCCTGTAATACTGTGATTCTTTCCATAGGGTTGGCCATTACAAATTAACAGCTGACAGAGGGAGGGATTGGGAGATGATGAGCCATCGTTTTTATCTCGCTGTTTTTCCTCCCATGCCCATCTCCCCCACCCATATGAAGGGATGCAGAGCTAGGTGCTGGAGTGAAGCAGCCGCATCTAGAAGGATCTGCGCGTCCCAGGAAGGCAGGAGGCAGATGGGATTGTACTCCATTAAGTGGGCACCCATCCGTCGCACATCCAAGGATGTCAGTGGAAAAGTAGAGGATTCAAATGCCCTAATTTTCACTGTATAGCTATATTTCTGTTATGTGTGTGACAGACTGAAATCCCTCATGGACGGCTCTAAGCCTCATTCACAGACCCCTGAAATAGCACTGACTTCTGTCCAGGGGGTTTAATGCTACATGGTGTCATGATACTTCTTTTCTTGATGATGACATTGGCAACAGGGTGTTAGTAGTCTTCACCCTTTCAAAGGGCGCTGTTCCCAGGTTTTGACCTTCTCTGCCAGCTCAGACAATATATTGGGGTTTCCCTCTGAAGAACCTCTCCTCTCTCCTTTCCAAACCACAGCAGTAATAAGCCTCTTTGGCCAGACAGTGGATTAAAGCCACTTAAACCTTTACCAGCCTATCAAAGCAGTAGGGAATTTAGATGGAGATTATCAATTTACATAAAATGGCACTGTATTTATTAATATACATGTGTGTATGTAATTAAGTGAGCCAATGCGATACGTGAGAGTGAATGGGAAGGTGCCCCATAACAAGGGTGTCAGTGATTGCTGAATCTGTGCATTGAAACAGGAGTGCTTTGAACACGCCTGGAATTTGGAAAGTACGTATCCACTCAGGAGCATTAGTTGCATCATTGTGTTTAGATCACTTGTTTAATTCAGAGTTAATTATTGAATTCATGTTGAGAAACAGTCTGCTCATCTGCTGCTACTCAAAGTCCGGGGGAGGCTGAGTAAGTACAAAACAGTCATTTTGAGGAGTGATAATGAAGTGAAGGTGATTTTCTTACGTTTGAGCTCCTTTGTGGAAAGTAGTGCTCATCCTTCAACCAGGTGCACCGGGAGGTACAGCCAGTAAACGCTGATGAGTTCTTCAAGGAAGGAAGTGATGAATGGAAGATACAGTTATAACTACATAACCGATTAAAAACCGCTTTCTTCCAATTACGCTATGTGCAACAAGGATTGTAAGCATCCACCAAAGATACAATTTTCTGAGCTGTAGGCATTTATTGATTTATTATATTTTTCTCCCTTCCGTGGAATTGGTGGGGAGGATTAACTTCCACTTAAACTCCACCATCATTTTTCACCAGTACTATCACCCCCATTCTCCATCCAAATGTGTTGCTGAAATGTGGCAGGTGGTTTTGCCAGTAATTGCATGCTACTTCATTCCGTTTTAAATGAAAGTATAGACTACAGTGGCCTTCCTCTCTCATCACTGGCATACTTCACAGCCCTGTGGTATTGACTGAGAAAAGGCAGAAGAGTGGGCACCCCTTTAAATTGCAAAGATGTGTTATCTTGCTGTGTGTTCCCTTAGGAGCCAATAACTTAATTTCTGGGCAATAAGCTTCTGAATCTAGCACTTTTTTTCCTGAAAAAAAAAAAAAGTAACAATTTTTTAAAATGTCCACAAATATTTTTTTTGAATGATAAAAGAAACTGAACATGGTTTTGAATATTTAAAATGAGTAGTGACTATTCTGTGAATCGCAGGCCAGTTTCTATTACAGTATAAATATGCTTGATCTCATTCTGAGGCTGGTAACCACGCTCTGGTAGAAGGTGGCTTTTCTTTGGCCCCAGCTGTGCTAAACGCTATTATAATTAGCACGATGGTTAACTTAATCAGAACACTTGGCTCAGGAGAGAGGTGTTACAGAGTGCACCATAATTAGCATTTTTATTCCTTTGATCCTGAGCATGCTCTTTATTGACAGAAGTATCAAGAGCTGGTTTGTTTTTTCTTTCAACACTTCAGGAGGCGGAAATATATGTGGCTGGTGAGATTACGAATTTATTAATGAGGGGGTTTTTTTTAAGAAAATACCACCCTCCCAAAGGAAGTAGAAGGGAAAATTATTTGCATGTGTCAGGCGTCAGCCTTCAGCGCTGCAGCATTTGGGCAGGTATATGGCCAGGAAACACCTCCTGGGGTGGCTGCAGCCCTTTGGAGTTGCACGGACAATGTTAACACATCCTAAGCATTTCCAGCGCACCGCTGTGGGCTGCACGGCTGTTGTTTGGGTCTGTAGAAAATGCACCGTTTTCTTAAAGTGAGGAAGGGGAATGCTGAAAGGGTGATCTGTTTGGCCAAAAAAACACCAAAAACTAATCACCCCCCAAAACCCCCAAACCACCAAAAAACCAAAGGTTTGTATAATACTATAGCAATTAGAGCTCTACGTACATGGCAGCTCCGGTCAGTGAAACACAAACGTCCCATCCTACATGCCCAATATAAGCAGGTGGTAAAAGCGTGCAGCGGAGCAGATGACTGGTTCGCTTCATGAAAAAACGTAACATTTATGCTGTCAGACGAAATGCTGAAGACTTCCAAACTTGCATCTGGCATCACCGCCCTGATTGCAGGGGAGGAGAGGCGAGACGCCTGGGAGGCTCTTCTCATTACACACCACCAAGCGGAGCGGGTCGCCTTCGCTGCCAACAAACCCAGGATGTTAAAGATCGGGCACTTTTGATGAAGCCACTGTCTGCCTTCCTGGGATAGCCTTCGTTAGGCTTGATAAACACACTGTCCTCTTTGCCCACGTTGCCGTAGGATGCCTGTAACGCTTTGTATCTCGAGCACATCCATGCTGAATTGCGTATAATTTGTCTCAGTTGGTTCAGAGCATTTGTTCAGCAATCTGGAGCAAGTGTTTTATGCACTTGTTTTTATTGACTTTGGAATGACGTTAGCTCAGGTATTGGTATACACATCCTCCGTATTCAACTTCCATATGGCCTCCGTAATTTTTATTATTGGTTTTAAAAAGAAAGTATAGCAGTTCTTATAATGGAAAAACTGGGGAAAAAATAGTTGAGATTCCCCTTGTAAGACCTCTTTGCAGGTTTTCACTCTTCCTTTACGTGTATCTGTATCTTTCCTGTCCTTTGCAAAGAGGAAGAGCAATCCTGTGACTGTGTTCTTGCAGTTCATTTGTATCTGCTTTGCCAGCAGAAAAAGCATATGCTAATAGAGGCTGCAGAGAATACAGCCATCATTAAGGGACTTCCTATGTTATCCTTGACTTCACTAGATTATGTTTATCTACTCAAGATGGATAAGTAATTTTAAAAACATTTATGTAACTAGGTTTTAGGTCAATAGCAGGTTAAACCGTTTATTTAAGTAATCTTCCTGGCGGAAAGTATGTGGGAAGACCCTCTCTCAGTATTTTTACAAGATTATTTTCCTATCAGCATTAAAGCAGCAAGCAGCCTCCTTGACAGTAGACTTGGAAGATACCCATTATTTGAGAGACATGATAAAAACAGTATAATCTTTTCCAATACCCATACAAAGCCAGCAATTGTCTGTTTCTGCCATTCCAGTTATTTATGTAATTATACTTAATGCCACACAGATTTGAGAAGAAAAAGAAATTGTTTCTGCTGTTTCTGATTAATATTTTTCCATCCTGAGATCATAAAAACAGTAAATGCCTCTAATGGTGGTAGAGAGAAGAAAAGACTGCGGATTTGCAAACAATTCAGCAGAGGAGCTGAACCAGAGGGGAGACTGTGCCTTTTTTGAGTCTGTCTCCTGTCTACAGAAAGGCATCGTTCCTAAAGCTCACAGACTGCTACGAAATGCTGCCGTTGCATTAATATTATCACTCCTGAGATGTTAATACCTTTATTAAACTAACATACGCAGTAATTTTGCAGTGGATTTCAAAGATACAGGTTTTAACTAACTTAAACCTAGACATATCCAGGCTATCCTGCTTTGCCCAGTTCTTCTGTGTTGCATTCCTGGTGAAACTGTTGACCTGTTTTGTGTCCAAAAAGTGTTTAAATACCAAGATACCTCCCATACTGTCCTGCTTAGCATAACAGGGTTGGCCAGGGTCAAGGAGCTCTATCTGGTAAGCCCTTACCCTCCATCTAATCCCACATGCTGGAACAATCCGAGGTTGCTTGGAAATGCCCCTGGAAAGCACACCAGTGCTTTCAGGCTTCTGGGTTAGGGGAGCTGCTTGAAAGCTTACAGACATTGTCTTGTCTTCAAATTCACTGTGTTCACTTGCGCTCAGTCTCAGGCATTTGAGTTGCTTCTTCACAGTGTCTGAAGAGAAGGAAACTGGACATGTATCACTTCTACTGCAGGAGGCTCAACTTTGAAGTTCAGATTGGGTACAACAAAGCTGATGTACTCATTTAAAGCAGACACAGGAAAAATTGGATTTTGTAGGCCTACTCAAGAAATAAATATATGCTCATTGATTTTATAATATTATGATCATCTAGGTTGCTCAGCTACAGTATTACACACTTGTACAAATTCACTACTTCACTCAGCCTGCAAGTTCTGCTTGAGCTAGATAATATCATTTTAAAAAGACATCCAATCTCAATTTTTTTAAAGACTTTAGGTGACGGCAAATTTACTACATGCAAATGTAAAAGGTTCCAGTGACTTAATTGCATTCATTTCTAACACTTCCCCCTCATTTTTAGCCTGAATTTTGCCTCGAAGTTCCATTTTTCAGCTCTGTATCTTGTTAGGCCCTTTATTAAATGTCTCTCACTAATGTAAGTATTTATGGACTGTGATCAAGCCATTCTGAACTTTCTCTTTGTGAAACTAAATACACTGAATTACTTCTGGCTCTTGCTTTAGGGCATCTTTTCCTGACTTTGAATCCTTCTTGCAGATCCATCCCAAATACTTCCCAATTTGTCAACATCTTTTGTGCAGTGTGGATGCCGGACATGGCCATGTATGCTTGGAATAATTACAGTAATGCTTTATGAAGTGACGGAACCAGTCCCAGACATCTTAACAATGTAAGAGAAACTGAATTTTTGCCGCTCCGGGACTGAGGTTAAAATGAGTTCACTGAAGATCTGGGCTTGCCACCCCAACTGTGGAAGAGGGAAGGAAAGAGAGAGTGTGGCTGGGGCTGGGAGGAGCTGGGTCCCGCATCTCCTCCCACCGCCACTTCTGCCAGCAGTGACAGGAGGCAGCTCCGGCATAGGCAAAGCAGGCAGCAGGTCCGTGACTACCACTCAACTTCATCTGTTCCTAATAACGCTCCTCTGAAGCGCTACAGTGATGTTTTCTGCTTTGTGTCTTCCCCTAGCTCATGTATTGAAAGCTCTCATTAAGCGTCTTAGCCACTGCATCCCTGTCAGAGCTTTAGTGGCAGCTCACCATGGCCCTGAAGTCATTCTTCAAGTCACTGATTTCCAGATTACTTCACCACCTTACAAGTTTAACCTGTATTTGGAGAACCATGGCCTTGCATTCTGTAACTACTATAAGTAATGTCATTCAAGGAGCCCCATAAGTGTATTTTTCAGCTCACTCTGAACTGATTTGCCCTTAGTCTGGGTACTATACCATTAGTCACATCACCTTCACCTTGACTGCCACAGTGCTGTTTTCTTCCACCTCACTTAAGACGATAGATTAGAGAAGGCCCAAGATCTCTCTATACACAAATCAACCAGAAGTTTCATTTGTTTCTGGGAGTCCCATCTTTCTGAAGTCTCTCCTGTTTAATTGCAATACTTTGGTTTTGTGGGATGCCTGCCTCTGCTTTACACTCCTCTCTGAGTGGAAGAATTAAAAAGGCGAGTCATCTTTCCTCTTACGGTTCTTGTGGTGTACGTGGGGTTCCTACTACTGCAATGCAGCTGAAGATACTGCAGAGGGATATTTAAATTCAAGCCAAAAAAAAGAGCCTAATTAAAGTGAGGAAAAAATTATGAATGCACTTCTATTTTTAGGATTCGTGAAACTTGCCTTAACAGAACCTTTGGGCTTAAATTAGTAGACATTCCATTTTTAATTGGAGCATTTTGCTGCATATGATGGTTTAAAATAAAGGGTGAGTTAATTAAGCATTTATTTGAAAAGTAAAATATTTAGGGAAGCCAGTATGCGGTTTTGGATGTGATATTGACTGCGTAGATAAAGGGGCCAGGGAAGGGAGGCAGATGAACAACAGACAAATGACACTCTTGGGCATCTTAGGTAGCTGTGCTTTCTGGGTGCTATCCTTAAGCAACCAGGGCAAGGCAAGGACATCGCAAAACATACCAAAAACAAATTCAAAATAAGAATTTTTCACCCTGCGAACTGGCTGTTCGTATGTGTGTCAGGACTTGCAGAATCTCTCAGGAGCTTTGCTTTGCTTACACCCTTTCCCATAGATGAGCTTCAAGGTTGATGTATTTGTGCTTTTTGCTGCTACCTGCATTATACGTGCACTAAAATAAAGAGAGATTTGCTGCCCAGGGAGTAATGTCAGCTAGCCGAGGTTTTTTGTGGCAGCCAGCAAAAATAATGAGGGAAGAGGGGGAGTCATGGAAGACTGTGATAGCTGGTGCTCGCTGGGCAGCGTCCTGCTGACCAGCAGGAACACAGCTCCCGGGGTCAGTCCTGGCACGTCGGGAATGCTGCTGAGGCCAGGTGATTTTGATTCCAGAAGGCTGGTCCTTTTCCCAGTATGCCGGATCTCGAAGGACTGATGCCTGCACGTTGCTGGTGTTACCATGCTAGAGGCTGTTTAAGGGAAAAGGAAAGGAGCATTCGAGTTCACAAGACTGGCTGTGTGTTTCCACGTCACTGAGGCACAGCAACCACTGCTCTTACTGCCGCTTAGTCATACCCCCCTAAAAAGTGCTAAAGCAGTTAAAAATTTTCAAATATCAGCAGATCGGGCTTTTGTTTTCTGTGTGAGAGCGTCTGCTTAGAAAAACTGGATTGCACTTTTTTCAGAAACCGAGTGATGGGTCACAATGCAGTGCTTCATTCCTGTCCTGAATGTTATCCTAAGCCGCGAGAGCCGGGCTGTTGCTTAGTGTTTCACATGCTGCATGACCTCCCTCCTGAACGCCTGAGCCATCAGAGAAGCATTATTGCCTCCTGTACATGCTGGCAATCTTAATTATCACTTCAGCCCCAGAATAAATATACAGCTAATCAAATATGATGATGAGAAGCAGAGTGATAGACAGACTAGCAGGACTATGATAAAAATGTCCGCTGGGTAAAGCTTTCCTTTGGAAAAGCTTTTTTCATTTGGAACCAAGCAAAATCTCTCTCTTCCAAACTTTCTGTAGCCATTTAGGTCACATTCACCCCTGGTGTACCTAGGAAGCATCTCCACTGATCTAAACGACATTTTTCCCCGAGTGACTTGCTGGAGACAGAATTAGTCTTTCATTTGGGGTGGGGGGAAATTCTTCCTTCCGTGTTTTTTCCCCCCTGGCAAAGTCTTCAAAGCGTGCTTCCGATCATCACAGCAATGCAAAGTGATGTTGCCTTACTTTACCAAGCACAAGCATACATTTGAGTTTGATAGCTGCAAAAATTGCTTATCAAGGTTGGTGATCACAGTTAACTCAGAAAGGAGACAATATTTTACTGACGTTGAACATTGAATATTAGCATTAAAGTAGTGAATACCTGAATGGTGGCATTATAGAGTTTGGAGAATAATGCTTTTTTGACCTAGTCTAAAACATCCTACTTCCAAGTTTACTAACTTCCGCATTTTCTTTAAAATGGACAGGTTCTACTTTTGAGAAAATGCCAGTTGTGCTAAAGTAGCTCACATCTCCCTCCTCCAAGAATGTTGTGCTTCTGCTACATTTCCAGCCCTTCTAAACCTTAATTAAAACGGGTTGACTTTATCCTCGAAGCATTGACACAGAAACGGGGATATCGATATCGCATCAAGAGTCACTTTGTTCTATTGTTCTTAATGGCGGCATTTGAAATCAAGCAGGGGTGATCCCGATCGTCCAATACGGAAAGCAAAGGGGCATGGATGTTCCAAGCCTAGTGCTGTCATCTTTTAAATAAAAATGCAGAGGTGTTTGTTTTCATAGAGACACAGTACAGTACAACAGCACAAGCTTCCCTGGTTTGAGGGAAGCTCCTTGTTACAGTAGACTAGCTAAGTTTCCTTTTTCAATTTTTTTTTCCTTTTTCATAGCTGTCTTTGTTAGTGCTATATGGTAAGCATATTTTGAAAACAATCATCTCCTCTCCCTTTTCTTTTTTAAAAAAAATTTTATTTGGAACTACTTGATCATTTTAGAGATACCATCATGATGACCTTTCCTTTCCTAACAGCTCTGCCAGGAGGAAATCAAATTGAATGTTTCATTATTAGCCCCGTACCATTCAGAAAATCAAGGAGTGATTTTTAATTTTTTTTTAATCATTCCAAGTTCGAGTGAAATCTTGGAAAATTATTAAAATTACTCATATATTAAAAATGAGATAACTTTTAAATGCAAATTGATATGATAATGCTGAAACTTAGAGGTATAATTTATTCTACAAACATGCAAAAAATGAATTTTAAGTATATATTTTTGACAAGTTCAAACTTACATTGTAGCTCTTGCAGACTTGAAATACATTGTCTTTGTGGTACACTCTTATAAAAAATTAAATATTCTGTTGGCTAAACGGTAACAAATGAGCCAGTGTTTATCATGGTAAGGAGTACATTGGGGACATAACCATTAGCCAAGGGTAATTTGGTTTTAGCATTATCAGTTAGAAATACTGCAGTTGAGTGGAATATTTTATTACATGAAAACATCTGTAACCAATATATCCCTTGGGAAGCTTACGTGACCTGTGATCTGTTTGGAAAAAAACGTTTTGGTTTTACGAGAGTGTTCAAAAGCAAGTATGTGCAGCAGGCCATGTCCAGCCGAATCTGGAAAGGCCTCCCTCCTCTTTGTGTACCTCCTGGAAATTTCTGGGAGCTGTAGCAATGTTCCTGCATTCCAGGCTGTAGTTTTCAAACTCACTCCGTAACATGTGGCTCTGAAAAAGAGCTGGGAACCGTGTACCACCGTGCACGCTACATTTATCGGTGCCACACGGCATTTACACACAATTATCCGTGCTGCGAGGTATCCTAAAAGCTACTGCAATCAGAGTAAGCGGTAGATCAAAAAGCACGATGCAGAGATTGGAAAGTATATTTATATTCTGTTAAAGCGTGCCAGTGATGCAAGAACAATAGCATCCTTAAATGTATTTCTCAGGCTTGGCCGTGTACCTTTTCATGGCTGCTTTTTTTCCCCTCTCTCCTTCAGTGAAGCCAGAATATGTCATCCCAACTTAAATTTGCAAAGCAGTCGCCTGTGCTCGGGCCTTCATAGCGCTTTGGCAGGAAAACAAAGTCCCCAGCTGCCGAGGACGGTCAGTCAAGGCCTGGGAACTGGGGGAGCAGGGAAGATGGGCGGATAGACAGCCTGAACTTGACAGCCCATTAGGTACCTGACCTTCTGCTTAAACGACTATTGAATTCTTGAAGATGTGGATTAATGCTTTCTTTTGTCCCGGGGGTTCAGAGGTGAGATGGGCAGATAGGCGTGCCAATTAGAGACGGCTTTGCCATGGGGTGCTGCGTCCCGGCAGCGCAAGGCTGTGCCTCCAGCACGCTCTTTCTGCGGGGAGGAACCGCTGACAAAAACTGCAGCTCCTTTACAAAGGCGGGAAAAACCATCGCGTTCACCCAAAATCTCTTTGCACTATAACACTCCGTAATTACAGGCAAAACTACTTGTTTCTAGTTAGTCGGTTACCACCTACACCCAGCAATCAAAATTGGCCAGTTTATGATCATAGGCCATCCAGGCATATTCCAGACCATAATATACCATGCACTTTTTCGCCGTAGGCTACTGAAGTAATAGGTTTCATGCCAGTAAGACCACAGCATCGCCTTTCTGGCATCACTTCCAGTTCATGCTTCCTACATGCATCTCGGTAGCCACAGAGACCCAAACACAGCGGAGTAGAGGGCATCTCTCAGTCAAAAGATCATTTTTCCCTTAGAGTGAGCTACTGCTGCCTTTTAAAAGGGCTGCCTTGTTTGGGGAATATTGAACCCACAGCGTTGCCCATTAAGTACTTTATCAGTGCAAAGGCAGAACAAACCTTTACTGGGCAGATCTGTGAGCGCATTTGTCTGTGGTGATAACGCTGTGCCTGACTGGGCTGACTGTGAAACGGAGTGTAATTCATCCCAAAACTTCCATCTGTTCGAAAGATATGAAAAGTATGTGCTAACGGGTTGGTGGCAGTGCGTGTTGGTAGAAGGCATAGAATTGGGAAGAGCGCAAAATGTCTGGTTTGACCCAGCAACCAGAGGTGCTGTGAGGAAGGCAGGTCATTCCCAGTATGGAAAATCCTTCATTTCCAGTACCCTAAGAGGTACTTCCCGCCCTGCAAAGTGAATTCCTTTGAGGCAGCGATGCTTCCTTTATGTAAAGAGAGAAACGACTGTGAAGATCCCAGAGAGTGAAAGGATGTGCGTCTCAGGATTTTACCTCTTGTATTTGCAAAGAAATCAGGATTTTATCCCAGCTCCTGCAAATGGCCTGTCTGGCAAGACTGTATGTATTTCATGTTCTCAACCACACAAGTGAAGCTAACCTGGGAGGCAGGACTCCTGTAAATGTGATTTCGCATTTTTAAATGGTATGGAAGTTAAGCCTGCTCTCAGCTGCTGGTGAGTGACTGGTCTCGGGAAGCGGCCACCCTGCCTTGCTGTGGTGCCCGGCGGGATGGGCGCATCAGGGCTGGGAGGGTCTGGCTGCTCACGCCGGCTGTGAACCGGAGCCCTTGTTTCTCTCAGGCTGTCCGTGCCGTGCCCTGCGGCGTGGGGCAGATCCTGCCAGCCACAAACTGCTTCAGTGCTAGCCAAGAGGCAGCGGCGATTAGCCATAAAACAGGGCTAGGCAAATGGTACTCTTCTTCTGGGACTGTCTACGCTGAGCCACGGTTGCCCTCAGAACTGAAGATGAGTTTCATGGCTGTTCTTTATCCATGTAGGAGCCAGTCCTAGGCAAGGCAAGGCAAGGCAGGCTTTGCACGACACAGTGGGCTAAGCTTTGTTTGGAGAAAGTTGCATCGTTTATCATGGAGGAAGTCACGTCGTTTATCATTCGTGACCAGAAAGGGTTTTGATTCTGAGATCAGTGCACAGACAATGTCTAGAAATGGGACAGCTTGTTTTGTCTAGTTTTTTGAATCCGCTAATGTCAGGAGGTAGAAAGTTCAAGTCTAATGTTACTGGCTGCACTCTCTGTTTTCAGCAAATGGGACATGGAGAAGGCTATGGGTAAAAGCACCAAAAAAAAAAGGGCAGTGAGAATAACGTTATGAGGGAAAGAGAAGAAAGGCATGTTGTGTATTGAGGGAGGCAGGTGAGCCTCCCATTCGGAGCAGAAACGTGTTGCAAAGTCAGTGTTTTCACAGTGTGAAAATATCCCCGGTGTTGCCTCAAGCAGAGGAGCTGGTAACAGAGCGTGCAGGAAGCTCTTTGATAAAATACCTACCTGTTTCTTAACTTCTCTGCTGTAATTCAGCGTTAAAAAGGCAATAAATGTTCTCCCCCCGTGGGTGCTTTTTTAATCTCTGACATTTCTTTGGAGAGATACTCTGAGTCCTTTTGAAAATAAAACCAAACATTTACAATTCCAACTTTTTCTTTGAAATGGTGTAAAGGTTTAGTTGGAGAGAAATGGTTAAGTAGGATGAAAGCAGAGTAGCATCAGACCAGGGACATGACAGCGACTGTTTGCTTGTGTTTTACCCCACTGATTCCCACCCACACGAACCCAAATAATCAAGTTAAGGAATGTTATAAATTAAACACATGCTAAGTTTTTAGTTGTGCAGCAATGAATGATTTACACTGTTCTTCCATTGACATCATCTTATGTCACTGGAGCAGTGTTTAAGAGGAGGTATACCGTTTTGGTAATCCCCAGGAAATCTGCACATTGTTTACCAAAATCCACTGTTTTTCAAAGAAGGCATGTGCTTTGCCAAAGGGATCTGTGGCACGTCAGACTAGAAAAATGCTTCTTTCGGTGGCTGAGAGGCAAAAGTGTGTGTGTGGTTATAAAAGCCCATGCTTTCACGGGAAGCACATGGAGGTAATTGGCCAAGCCGTGGTGTTTTGCTTCCAGAAATGGGAGGGCAGCCGAGCCAGCTGCTTTCATGAATCTCACTCACGGGTCTGAAGACAGGGGTTTCAGAGAAGCACCTTCCTTCTTACAGCTGGCAACACATCTTGCTCCTTACCTACAGCAAACAAGCCTAAGAGGCAGCTCCGCTTTTCTTTTCTTTCCTCTGTTGTTTCATCCAGATGGACAGAATTGTGGGTTTCAGCTTGTTCTGAATCTAATATTGCAGGTTGGTTGTTTTTTTGGGGTTTTTTTTTTTGCCCTGCAAACTTTCCACTTAAACAGTTTAGTGATTATGAATGTGTAACGATCTCTGTTAGCTCTGCCATCCACTCATATTAATGACTTTTCTTTTGTGCTGTTTGGCGCACAAGGTGAAACAAATGAAGAGCTGTATTAATTATTCATCAGCCGATGAATTTCTTTCACTGTAACTCTGTTCCGGGTTTTTAGAGCTCTTTGCATAAACTAATTGATTTTAATCATAATATTCCAAGTGGTTTTAATTAATAATTTAAATATAATTGTTTTGGGAAGTTCTTTAGCCTTATTCTGGGCAGCTGGTGCTTGAAAACAGAATTTGGCAGTGATTTAACTTGAAAAATATGGAGTTAGTTTTCTGCAGCTGTTATCAAATGAAATTAGAAACTAAAAGGTGCAGGATTTTATTTGGATGAAAGGTTAATCAAGTCCAAATCCAATTGTGTTCTAATCTAAAATTAAACATGAAAAAAATAAGTGGAGTCGGGACAGGGAGTTTCCCAAGCCTTTCACACTTCTTAGTGGCTGAGGAGGGGAGGGAAGGAGGAGGGAGAAGTTAGTGCCAAAGCAATCACATCTTTTATCTCAAGAACTATTTTCAGCAAGGTATGCTGATCTTATTTTCCATCCTCCCACGCTTTGCATAGGAGTTTCCGGAAAACTTTATTCTTCCTTTGCTGGGTATGGATCTAATAGAGGTTTCAATACCAGGGAATTACCGACCTTTCAGGCAGACTAGTGGTTTGACTCACCGCGAGAGAAATTAAGGTATGTCAGTTCAAAATGGGAAGCTGATTGACCGCAAATTGTCAGAAAAATATCTCTGCTTCCTACGCTATTGTTGCTGACTTTTTTCTGCTGTGTGTGGAGGGAAATACAGCTTGTCAAATACAGTTTTCCCATGGATGAGAGAGGTTTTTAACACTGCAGCACTACAAACAAGTGAGCTTGCGGTGGCAGAGCGTTATAACCCAGGGAGTGGGGTGTGCGATGTCTGATGTTTTCCACACCAGATCGGAGCAGCATCCCCTCCAGAGGTCCCGCTTGCCCGGGTTGCTGGCAGCAGAGGCAGCTGTTGCAGGGAGCTGGTGGCTCTGTCTCCTGCCGCGCATCGCCACCCTATAATACCCCTGTCACCCTCCCAGCGAGTGGGATCCGTCCCATGGGCAGCGACATGGCGTGTTGCGATGGGGATGGGGATGGGGATGGGGATGGGGATTGGGATGAGGATGAGGCCAAGCCCTCCCGGTGTCACAGCCGGCCCGCGCTGCAGTGGCCACCCCCAGACAGGGCACAGGGCGCTTCCCAGCCTTTCCTGGAGCCTGTTTCAGCAGCTTTAATTACATCTGCGGTTTGGATCGCTTTGCTTGGCCATTAAAATCCATTTCACAAAGAGTAGTATTGAAGCAAGCAAGGAATATTTGTGGTGGCTGTGGATTTCCTCCAGGCGTACAGGAAGAGTAAATTAGTTACTGAAAACTTGACAGTTTGTCCCAAGTGCTTAACTCTTTCCTCTCTGGAAGCTGCCTTTTCAGAGGCAAGTGACTTTAAAAGGAAATAATATGCTTGACACTTTTTTACCACCCCCCCTCCTCTTTAAAGTAGGGCTGTAATTGCAAACCCAGCCAGGAGTGATTTGTTTGAAGAGGAAGTGTGGGAACTTCCTTTATAAATATTGCCCTTCCCTTCGTGTGGATCCAAACGCGGTTTCCTCTGCTGGCAGAAAAAAAAAGTGCTAGAACTGAACAACAGGCACTTTTTCCCGTAGCTCATGCCTCGTGTAAACATGCAAGAAAGAGGTTTCAAGGAAAAGAAAAAAAAAAACCAAACCAAAAAAAGAGCAGGTTGTTAGCCAGGGAAAGACTGAAGTTGGTTGGACCATTGGATCAGCTGGGTTTTTGCCCAGCCATTCCCTGTTGATGCCAGCGGCTCTGAGTGCTGGAGTCCTCTGCTTGGTGAGTGCCAGGCAAGTTAACGTCCCGTGGAAGGGGAACGGGTGTGTGTGTGTGTGGGTGTGTAAAATCAGTGTTTGCAGAGCCTGCGATTACAGAACCCCCTCTGACTTGCTCTGCAAGATAGGGCAGTATCAGCCTGAGCCCAGCTCCTATCACAGTTTGGAATTGTTCCTTCTTTAAAAAAACAAAAAACAACATGTGTATCTTTTCTAGTGAAGCAGAAACAATAAGCCTGCACCCTTCCCCCAGCCTAGAAATACCTTTGAATTATTTGCAGAAGAGGGGTTCGTCCACCAGAGGAGCAGCTACACCAAGGGGTGATGGTTTTAAACCTAAAGAGGGAAGATTTAGACTAGCTACAAAGAAGAAATTTTTTACAATGAGTGTGGTGAAACACTGGCACAGGTTGCCTAGAGAGGTGGTAGATGCCCCGTCCCTGGAAACATTCAAGGTCAAGGTGGAGGAGGCTCTGAGTAACCTGATCTAGTTGAAGATGTCCCAGCTCATTGCAGGGGGGTTGGACTAGGTGACCTTGAAAGGTCGCTTCCAACACAAACTATTCTATGATTCTCTAAGTATCTGTGCTCAGCAGCAGCAGGTAGGTTAAGCTCACAGAGCAGGGAGCAAGTTTTAACCTGGTAGGCAAAGCTCTGCTGGACTGTTACGCATTTTTGGGTTTGGTTTTGTGGTTTTTTGGGTTTTTGGGGGGTTTTGGGGGGGTTGTTTTTTGGGTTGGGTTTTTTTTGGTGGGTTGTTTTGTTTTTTTTTTAAATACAGGGCACAGTATCTCAGTATATGGGCTCCTTGGGTGTGCAGGCAGCCAGCTGGCCTGGTTTGCTAACACAAATCGGTGCAGATGATGCGAATCAAGGCAGGGGGTCTGGTTCCCAGCTCTGAAGGATTCCAGATTAGGAAGACAGCTCATGGAGGAAGCAAGGAGGGGTGGGGGGGATCAGGCTGATTCCCTGAGAGGCAGTGAAGACGAGAAGAGCCCTTCTGCCTGATTTGAAGGAGGGCAGTGTTCTTATATTGCTGATAATTAGGCAGAGTTGCCTTGTTCCTGGGTTTTGATGGACAAATGAGATATCCCTGGTATTAAAACTTGGATTGTTGTGATGCTTTCTGGTCTGGCCAGCAAGAGGCACAGCCAGGCCGGTGTCGTGTTAGTGAGAATGTTCTGATTTTTACACAGTTCTCAGTGGGGAAGATGAATTTTCACTCAGGCTTCAAACTGGGCTTTGCAGTGGTTCCTTTTTGCCCTTTTAGAAACAAGCAAAAGAAACAAAATTTGTAGTGCAATGGGCTATCCTGGGAAAAATCAGTCACAATCAAAGGAGACACCCAAAACTTAACTGATCCTTCCACCTGGGCTCTGGCAAGGCTTGCCTGGCTCACCATGCCAGGTGTCCTCACAGCATCTCATACTCTGCTCCACAGCAATTGGAATCACAGTGGGGCACGAAAAAGGAGTGGGAAGTGAACCTTGGGTAATTTTTCCTTTTTAAATAAAAATTAAAAATAAAGCTTTTAGCTCTCCACTCCAATCTGCTGACTCTGACTGGTCCTCCCTCACTTTCTTCTCTGTTCAATGTCTTGCAAATGTGTTTAAAGCCTTAGTGTTCAGGAAAAGCTCTCCACTCTTTTGTGCTTTTCCTCTTGTTTTCCACACCATCCTTTGCTCCCGTCTCCTTATGTCACTTATTCTCTCTCATCCCTGCTGCATTCCCCATTTAACGATCTTTTTTGCTTTTTACCTTCCCACACTTCGCATTTTTCCCTCTCCTTTTTCGCACTCCCACTGTCATGCCTGCTCCTTTTTCCACTAAGGCAGGCTGCATTTGGTAATTTAGGGAGTAAACCTTCCAGTTCTTGTGCGAGTACTCCCACTGACTACGTGATGAAGAGACTGCAGGACTGGGCTGTAGCTTGGCAGATGTATGGGGAAAGGTAGCGAAGCCAATTTTAAAGTAGTCTTAATTACCTTGGTGGTTTGGATTGCTTTCGTTGACTATTAAAATGCATATTTCTAAAGCGAAGTGTACACCAATGGCATTGTATAAATAAGAAAGAATTTCAAGAGCTTGATATAAAAGACTTTATAGAGGTAATATATTACTTCCAGTCAAGAGAAATGGAGGGCATTTTAAAATCAGTTTTACTAGCACCCTGTGTTTAAAAAAAATGTATTTTTCTTTTTGTTTAACCTCCTGTGCAAGCCCGGGCATGTTTGAGGCTCTCAGGATCCAATTTCATGTAGTATCCTATTTCAAATCCAGGCCAGAGCAGATCGATCAAAAATCAGTGCTCTCAGAAATAAAACTGCCTGTGGAATGCCTTCAATGACATGAAGATGAAAGGGGGAATGTAATATGGCAGATACTGATTTTCTTTTTTGAGGTGGGAGGCTCTCAAGCATTGTCCTTGGATGTCGCACAATTTACCTTGATTGAACAGTAATGATTGTAGGACAATTTTGGTGAATTTTTGTGTTCTTCAGTGAGTAGTTAACAGCTGTGTTTTGTGAAGGGGTATGGTTGGTGTTGCCGGGGTTGTTTTAAGCCAAAGCAGCAGTTGTAGAATATTATATGGTGAGCGCAGAGCTACCTGTTAGTCTGCACATCACCAGAATAACATGAGATTCCTAATAATTCTTGTCAGTGAAATACTTAATAGTATTTTGAAATGATTGAGCCACTTCAGTACTTTGAAAACTGCTGGTGAATGCAAACTAGTCTAACTCATCTGTGTTTATTATACTGTTTTTTACGGTCAGCACAAGCATAGATGGCAGTCTGCTTCGTTTTCCAATATACCTCTCTCTATGTCTCTTCTCTTCCCTGGTCCTCAGAAGACAAAGAAGGGAGTTGGGGGGATGACGATTATCTGAGGATTGAGAACAGAGGGAAACAGCAATATCATTTTAGGACTTCAAAGGAATAGGAAGATGAAGGGAAAACTGAATTTGTGAGCTTTGGGTAGTTTTGAATTTTCAGTAGTTTAAAACTTGACTATTATGTTGAATTCCTGGAAAACTAAGAGTAAACTTTGTTGTGCTCTGTAGTGATGGTCTCCCTCCTGTCACTTGCACTAGGTGATGCTCGTGACGTGGAGAGCATCTTGCATCGCTGGGAGACCACTGGGTCAAGTAGGCCACTTGCCTGGAGGCAGTGTGTCACAGTGGCTGGCCTTGGCCCCGTTTGCTGTCAGAACAAGGTGGGGAGGCTTCAGAGAAAAATTTGGTGCCCTCACGTGCTGAAAAAGTGCTGTCTAAAGCTGGCCAAGAGAGTAACAATAAGCACAAAGAGCATTTGAATTTCTTTCGCACTCTGCTCCCTTGGACAATAAAGACTTGTCCGTTTGGGACCTTGAGCATGGTGTGCTCTTCATGGGTAGATATATATAAACGTATTGTAACTGAGCAAGGCTAGTTCAATACACAAGCTCATCAAAGTGGAAGTGTGAGTGGTTTCTGGCTTTGCGTAAGAGTGTGTTGGTTGCTCCTGTAGCTTCTTCCTGTGTGAACACATTAATGAACACATGTACATTCAGAACAGCAATTCTGCCCTTGCGGAAACTCTCACTTCAGTGACCATAGGATTTCACCTTTGGTCTCCAAAGCAGCACGTGTTCCGTAAACTACTTGATGGTTAATCTTCAGCTAGAATGCAAGTGTAAGTGTTTGCATAATAGTCAGAGATTGGGTTCCTGCTGGCAGGCAGCCTTTGTGACTCGGGAAGCTGTGCAGGTTAGAAATGAAAGGTCTACCTCCGCAATTCGCTAAGAAGTCCACTCTGGTCTCCTGACAGATGTGGAGAAAGCAAAGTGCATGACGAAAAGGCTAAGAAGATGGCTGTTGAAAGTCTGCATGTGGTCATCTTAAGGACTGAGAAGACCCTGCTAAGCTACTGAAGAGAGTTTCTTTACTGTATTTTCTATGTTAATGCACAGTATATCAGAGTAAAGACATTGATGAGTTTTTCACTAATTTCTGAACCTTTTTTTAGCCAGAGACCACAAAATCAGGACATTATTCCATTACATAATGAGGATATTCACTTTAACAAATCGGACTCCTAACGTGAGCAACTGGGGTGCCTCTCTAGCCAACAGTAAGAGAAAGAAACCCAGTTTCCACAGCCTTCTTGAAGAGCTTACCTTCTTCCTTTGGCTGTACTGCATACAGAGAAACTACCAGGTTTGATGAGACACCTACACCAGCATGTGTAAACCTCCTATACTGTGATATAAGTTACTTCTTAGAAGATTCATTTTGAAACAATTTGCCAAATGGCATTTGAAACTCAAGGGTGTAGACTGTACTGTTCATGATTTTGAATTTATCACCTTAACTCCCTGGAACTCAAGTTGGAGATAAAAAATAAATATATGGAGATATCTCTAGGGTGTATTGGTTCACCTAACACGTAGAAAAATTCTTGTCTTCTCTGACTTGCATATGGTTTTGAGCTTGTCACATAGACTAGCCAGGGACACTGCAGGTGTGCTTAAACAAAAGAGTTCATTTTCACATCCGATTTGTAAGGTTTCATTTTCATGACAAAAAAAAAAAAAGTACAACCATTACTGTGCTAAAAGTCTGCCTCTCTTGTTTGCTGTTTTAGCATTCACAGGTAACTAGTACAGTTAAAATTAGTGTGTAGCATGGCTTTTATGATATGACTTTAGGACAATGGTGTTAATTTGCAACCAAAAAAACCCATGAGTTACACTGGCCATCCCAAGTGCGTGCCAGTAAAATTGTATTACAGCTCCCTGTCAGGCATCATGTTTGTGCCTCATGGTTGAGGATCTTTCTGAGACAGCTTCTTCCGCAAAGGCTTAGAACTTACGGGTATGATTTATTATTATCCCTACTCATGTAAAGTTACCAAGTTAAATACGGTGTTGGGACATGAGAAAGTACGGTCTGAGAATTCTTCAGATAGCTTTTGAGAAATTGTGGTTGCTTCTTCATTGCTTTGCATTGACTTAAATCCTTATGCTGAGTGGCCAGGCAGCTTAGTAATTTGGAACAGCATTTGATGCTGGCTCAACACTCTGCTGGTCAGAGAGCAGCCTTATGTGAGTGACAAGGTAGGGGACACTTTTGTCCAATATCATTTGTAAGGTTTGATGAATGATGACCTGAAGATGCTGGAAAAAGTGCTGTTCTCCACTCCTCCACTGATACTTGCTTCTCTCCTTGCCCTAATACGCAAGATGCTGGATCTCAACCTGTTGGCAGTTCACGGGTTAGTGTTCTTGCTGTCTGATCTTTGCGGTAAAATACTGTTGAAAGAGCAGGTAGGATTTCTAGACTGGTCAGAAGGAACAGCAGAGAAGGAAGTACTTTGTGGCTAGTGTGTTTAATTCTGTAGTTAAGAAATATCACTGGAAGAGTCTATAAAGAGACAAGATACTTAGTCTCCTTAGACTAAAGTGAAGGATGTTCAGGATGTTCAGAAAGGGTAATGGAGCACAAATTACTGTGTTTCAGTTTTGAGTTATGCTGGTCTTCGTTCTTGCAATGTATCCATAAAACTCTGATCTTGGTCTGAGACACTTAAATTTTAAGAACAAAAAACTCCAACATACGTGGTTTTCATCCTTTTCCTTTTTTCCTTTTTTTTTAAAATTTTTTTGTTCTTT
The DNA here is from genome assembly GCA_013398295.1 of Chionis minor. Lineage (NCBI taxonomy): Eukaryota > Metazoa > Chordata > Aves > Charadriiformes > Chionidae > Chionis > Chionis minor. The sequence continues at coordinate 359,337 of VZSF01011189.1, forward strand.
TTGCCCCACAAACTACAGGAAGAGCAAAATGAAAGGGCTGAGTGAAAGCTGTTTTCTTTTTGGTTCTTTTGAGGTATATCCGTGATATTAAACACTTCATTATTATTTCAGTATTCTGTTAATTTTTGCACAGAGCTGGTCAAGATATTTTCATAATACATAAAATTGAAGTCAACAGTATGTGGGATTGACTGGAAACCAAAGCAAAAAAAAGGAGTTTAAGCAGTATCAGATTTCAGCGTGTTGAAGGTAGAACGGTGTTGAGCAGCTTCAAGACAATGAGGCTACTAAGCCTGAGGTCGCCAAGTGGAGGAGACAAAAAGAAAGTCAGTAATAAAACTCTGGAGTTTATGTGCTAGCAGTGGAGCAGGTGTCTCTGAGGTCAAGGAGGTGGAGAGGGCAGAGTGGAGATGACCAAGAGTGACATAAGCTGGAGAGCTGAAGGTGAGGGAAGATACAGCATTGGCCAGGTACTAGAATGTGGAAGTGTGATAGAGTTCATCAGAGATGTAAATGTGCTGCAATGTTTAGAGTCTTAAGCTGACATTTTATATCACCCTAAAGTTTTTAATAGTAAATTCTATATCATGTTTCCATATGGACATGATGTCAGTGTTTTAACACAGCCTTCCCAGCACTGAAATGTGAAGATCCGTTTTCAAAATTAAGCTCGAGAAGGCAGTATGTAGTGTTATCCTACGTGCTCCATCCTACTGAGTGCACCATGCTTGTTAGCTCAACAGCCAAATAAGCGTTCCATGGGTGTGTACAAGTCTGTCTGAAAAGTGTCTGCTCCGTGTGTTACATATGGCTGAAGGCTCCAGGGAATAAAGTCTGTGTCTGGGAACCGGATAGTACAACTTTCTATCCCTGACCCAGTGCCTGCCCTTTCTAACAAACAAACAAAAGCCTCCCTCAAAGAAATGTGGTTTATGATCTGTTTTTAGCTCCAGAAGCAAACAACAAAAAAAAAAAAAACCCAAAAAACCCTCAATATGTTCTTCTACTTAGAGCAGCGTCGGCTTTGGGCACCACAGGATGAGTACTGCACTTTGTTCCTTGCAGCTTTTGGAAGCCATGATTCCCCCCGGCAGCCACAGCACCGGGGCAGCGTGTTATCCACTGGCAAAATTTTGCACTTGGACACAGCTGACCAGCCTGAGTTTATCATCTTTTTGAAATTATGGTATCTGAGATATTCACCGTAAATACAGAGGCACAGCTGCCTCATGAGGGAGAGGGTGCTTGCAGGATAGGGAAGTTATTTGCAGTTTTCCCGTCTCTGCTGGGTTATTGACCTGTCCTGATGATCTTAACTGCATGACACGTCCACAGTGGTCTTCATCCTTTCATCCTAAAGAAGCGTTTCAATTTGAAAGGCAGAAATTGTGTCATATGAAAAGCGGGAGCAGTTATGTGCGTTCAGATTGGGGTGGGACAGGATAAGAACTAAATGTAGTCTAATAGCAGTAATCTGTCTTCTGCGGGTTATGGATGAGAGAGGAATTCTCCTCCAAAAAGCAGCTCAGGGAAGACTGATTCCTCCTCCAGACGGTGATCCATGGCAGGACCCTCCCTGTCAAGCCAGGGAGAGAGAACAGGAAGATAACCTTGCTAGACTGAAGTCAGCATGTGTGAGCATACCCCTACCCACTTGCTCTATTTGTGCTCATGGTTTTTGTCAGCTTTGAAGAACAAATCCCCTGTGTCATCTAAATACTTTTAACTTCAGGTCAGTCTGCAAGAACCTCCAGCTGTAAGAGGACCTGTGATAGCAATGTGTATTTTAGTTTCTTTAGTTCAAGCAGTCCATTTTGACTGGCCAGCTGGTCAAACCCATGCCATGAAAGACCAGTTCCTCGTGGTGTTCCAGTGTAAGATACTGAAAAAGAGCTGTTGTGCTACGAGCAGGAGGTAAAAGATAAAAACAAAAGCAAACAAAACCAGGAAGCCTTGCGGCAGATGGTACCACCTGTGTCCATCTAAACCTAGCCAAAGCAGCATGCCATTTGAGTGGAGAAACCTGGAAAATCTGATGACTCAGTCTCAATAAATAGGAAGACAGTGAGATTTCTGGCTCATGTCCCAAGCCACTTATGAAAAAGGCTTCCTATTTTGTAACATAGAAAATTGAGTACAGTTTGGTGGCATTGTTCTCTGGCACAGCTGATACCAACTACAGACTAAAATGCCTGGTGGACTCCATGTGAGAACTGACACGTAAGTAGTCTGATGACTGTCTGCCAATTCCTGAGTTATGGCAGAATCTGTTTTCCCAGTAAATTTCTGACGTTATTGGGAGGGTCCTACCTTTATTACTGGGGATACAACTGGCTGGACGCGACGGTCAGGACTGACAGCATTCGATTCCTTTTCCAGGCTCAGCCAAATACCAATTTCCACACACTTCAGTTGTTGCGTCTGCAAAGTTGAGATGTGAAACAACTGTGCAAGGTGTGCCTAAATCACCGTTCAGTAATGCTTGCAAAAATGCTCTGAAGGAGAGAGGCAGTATGAATGCAGGATAAAGTCTTGTTTCCTTGCTGACTACCTCCACCTCCTTCCTTCTTGGCTGTTGTTGACAGTATCGTGATCTTTCACACCTCTTTGCGCTTCCTTTTACTTCTGTATTTCCTTTTCCTTTATATGCTTAAGTTGCACCAGATCTGTTTTTCCCTTTGTCAATAAGGCATAAAAAGAAACCTGCCCTTTCCCTTGGTCATGAAGTCTAAAGTTTTTGTCTGTCTGTCTCTTGGGTTGGCTGCTTTGCTTAGACTTCCCTCCTACGACTTCCCTCAGTCCCAATCCAAGCCTACACCCTCCAGTTAGGCCATTATCATGCAGCTGTGGCCTAAATATCTCACTGAGCTCTTCTCCCACGTCCCTCATCTCATCATTTTGCTTAGTATCCATGTTCATCCTCTACCTGGTGGGGATGCAGGTTCCCTCAAACAGTTTTTCCTTGGGAAGAGATGAATGTAAGTCGTCTTAAAGAACACATTACCACAGCAACTAGATATGGGGAATGCAAACAAGAAATTAAATCCCATCAAACATTAACAAAATAAACTTGGTTTACTACTGGGCAGCCTCGAGAAACACGAAGGGAAAATAAAAGCCCTGCTGATGTTTGTGTCTTACCTCCCTGGGGAGCCAGCATTATGCAAGTCTCAAAGTCAGGTTCAGCTGAGATGAGATGGCTTTGCAGAAAAGGAGGTGGATTTTGCTGGGTATTGGGGTCTCTCTCCCCTGGGAACTGCCACGCAGTGGCCTTTTAGTGCGTGCGTCAGCATTCGCTGCAAACTGTTTGAGCAGGCGCCGCGTGCTTTGCTGAAAAGTAACTTGAGAAATAACTGTGTGTGAGAAACGGGTTGGGGCATTCAGCACTCGCTGCGTCTACTGACTGGGGTGTTTTTTTGAGGACAGTTGTGTTCGTGTTGAACAGTCTACATGAACACTTTTTTCTCACTTTTTGGCATATACAGTGATGTTAAACAATATCAGAGGGTATTTTATCCTTCCCTAGAGGGACAGACGCCATCTATTCCATTCTGACATGTTTGATCGTGGGAGGTGCTGAGTACTGGCATTGATAAGAGTGCATTCAGGTTCTAGCTAGAGGAGTGCCAAATCATACAATACCCCATCTGTAACACCAGCCATTCTTTCTGGTAATGTATCAGTTGAGCTCTCAGTTCTTCAGTAATTAGTTGTACATCTGTGAGCAACTGTCCATCTGATTTATTATCCGAGCAGCTATTGAAATACAGAACATTGCTCCATTTAGCCTCAGGATTGAAAGTTATGGTGTGCTAAAGTTGTGTTTAAAATGTAATAAAGTTCACTATATATAAACAAATTACAAATTTATGAGACATTATAGACGATCTTAAATCAATATTTTAAAGTTCATAAATTTAAGGTGATTAAGAGTAGCTTAATGCATATGAATATACTTTTAATTGCTGCCTTCTTTTATTTAGTGAGAAGATTAAACACTGTCCTGGAAAATAACTTGATTGTAGTGAAGAAGAAGACCTAGTGGAAAAGTGAATGTAAGTATTTCACAACATGTGCCGATTATTTATGTTTACAAACCATTGACATTGGTGATATTGTAAATCATGCTAAACTGGCAGCCTGAATTACCCAAAAGACCACTTTTAGTATGGAGACAATGCTGGATCTGATCATTGTGCATAAGTGTGTGAAGTGTAAAATGTCTATTATGTGTTTTTCAGTATGGATCTGTAGGCTATACATACCTAAATGCTTTTAGCAGGGCCACGTGCATTTAGTTATTTGCATGCTTATGAACTATTTGCAGGAAAAAGGTCAACATGAAGTTGTCACTAAGTGCCTTTAAAAAGAAAAAAACCCCAACCACACTACCCCTGTATAAATACCCATGGGGATCCTTAAATTCTGTAATGTGGACGTATTTTCCATTTCCAGAGGAATTTAGTTTCCCTTGGAATAATGCAGCCAGTATATAGTATTTTTCTGTATACTTGCCCCAAAGATGTGAGTTTATAGTAGAAGAAGATTGCACTGTGGATCAGCAATTCAATTTAGAGTGAAATACAGTGGCTGCAAGTTCCAGGCTAAGTGCATCATTGCTCACTTGAGGTCACTTTTTCAAACCTGGAGTCAATAGTTCTCTAACAATAAGAGCTTTGGTTCATTTTCTAGATGCTTTTGAAACTGTTACTTTGCTGGAGAATACCCCATTATTTTTCTTAAAGTAATTGCTTTCCCTAGCTCTGTTTCATAATAATGTGAACTTCCTAGCTGTGTGGATGCACACGTGTATATGTACATACATATTTGTGTGTGAAGCAAAGCTGTATCTCTGCAAGTCATAACCCCAGGAGGCTTTGAGTGGCTCTGGTGTGCAGGGTAGTGATAGTCATGAACTTGTAGCTGCCACGGATTCATTCCAGTATTTTTTCATGTTACATTTTTCCCACGATCTCACCTTCCATTTCCCAGAGCCTGCCTGATGAGTTTGGAAGCAGTCAACTAATCCTTTCCAAATGGTGGATAAAGCACAGAATTCATGACTTAAATGTCAAATAGGACGGTGATCCTGTCTTAAATGTCTAACAAGTTGGGACAGTTTTAATTTTAGCCTTTGGGCTTCTATAAACTTGTCTTCTAAAATTACTAACTGACCAATAGTACTGAAACAGTGAGTTACTGCAGAAACATTGCGAAATGCTGTCTGGTTTATATAGAGTTGTCTACTGATACAGGGTTGCTTGAAATGAAGATCCTCGGATTTGACAACATTTTTCCACAGCTAAAGATTTACAGACTAGGCTGCGCCTTGACTCTCTACATTACTGATATCTGGCCCAGTCTGAAACCTGTATAGGCTTATAAGATATAAGATCAAATCCTTAAAACCTTCCGGTGTGTACTGAACAAAACAAAACAATGTTTAAAGGCATTTACTGGGACCAGTCACTTTAGTTGCTTCAGGGTCCTAAAAGTACATCTTGAGTGACCTTGTTGAGGCCAGTGGCACTTCTTCAGCAATTCCAGGTCTGTGTGCTGACAAGTTCGTACATGTAAAAGTTTTTCTTGAGTTACTTTCAAATTATTCTCATCAATTCGATCTTCAACTGTTTCTCCTGAGAAACTCGGGAAGAGGTACTGCCATCTTCAGTTCCCATTTTTGAAATAAGCAGAATATTGAGGGGGTTTTGTTTGTAGCTTTTTAAGTGCCTGTTTAGCAGGATAGTGCCATTTGAGTATGCTTTGAATTGTAAAAAGATATCCGCCCAGTTAAAATGTCTTTTCATGTATGTATGTATGTGAAAACATGTAAAAAACAAAAAACACAGTAGACCTGTATTTCAGGAAGTTGAGTAGTAGATTATTGACAATGTGATTGTTTGCTGGTCAGGAAACTGGCAGAGGAATAAACACATCCTTGAGGAGAGATGGATACTAGCACTTTGTCCTTTATGTAAAAATAAATATGATCTCCAAGAGATGTGATTTTTCTGATATTTTGGTTTTGTGCAGGTGTAGACTGAGCTCCCAAATGGAAACCTTCTTATTGATCTGGTTCTTGCAGCTATCTGACATTAAAATTATAGATTTATTCTTCTGAACTTGAATAATTTTCAAAAATTAATTGGCCTCGTGTTGGTTGGAATTTTTGCAGTAGCACCAAATTAACAAGTTTATGTGGAGAGGAGAAAATACCTTTTCATATCTTCTTTTGGGTTTGCATCACAGAAGTGGCTACAGAGACATTCTTACATAAAAACTCAGCAGAGCCCAAGAGAGGGAACAAAGCACTTAACAGGAACCAAGAGGAGGAGTGGCTTTAACGGCAGTCACTCACAAACTGCAGGTAGAGCCGTGAAACTATGAAATCCAGCACCTCCTCTTGCAATCATCCATTTTGCTCTGTAGTGCATCCAGAGGTATTTATTAAACATTTTTGCTTTCATTAAAATCGAGAACTAAATCTGAAACTTGGGTTTGAATACATGATAATGGAATGGTTTGGTAGGATAGCTGGTAGGATTTTGGCTTTGGTTACCCATAAAGCCAGAAAGTGGAATAAACTTGCAGAAACTTCCTCTTCCTCATTCTCTTCCAACAAACTTCTGAACTGACCTTTCATAGAGCTGAAAGCCAAAGTTGGGATGCTGGAGGAATCCAGCAAAATGTTTGCTGTGTTTCTTCACCTGGTGAAGGGGAGAGAGGAGATGAGGAGAATGAGGAGGTTTTTTCCTCTTAAAAACAGTGAAAGCCTAGGAAAGACATAAAATGGACTGGAGGGGATGATAAGCTGCTAACTGTATGGCATTATACTGATCATACATCAAAATAATCTTGAGTCAGTGGCTGCAAGGAGAAGGATGGGGAGTGTGCACCTTAAGGCATCAGGAGCAGGCACCGTCAAGTAGAGCACAGGCAGGAAAGTGCACAGGGTGGGGGAAAAGAACACCCAGCCCTAATTAGATACCAAAATTAGGTACTCGCTGCACATCTTTTAACCTGAGATCCCTGGAACAAGTTCTTAATGTAGCATTGAGAGTTTTGTTCGCTCTTCTCAACAGTATTTCTTATGTAAAATGTGTGCACTGGCACTGTAAATAGCCTGGTTCAAACACCCCTGTGAAGGGTGAAGATCACATCATATCATGTGCTGTCACTAAGCGCTGCTTGCTGGTAGGCAGGTTCTTTCTGGAAAGTCTACAGAGATACTTTTTAAATTTCTTAAGATTATAAAGTAGTTGCTCAAAAACAGTGCCTGTCCCAAAAAAGTCCACCCTAGTTTCAGGATCCAGCTGGGTATTGTAAAATTAATTGCCGTTTATAAGAACTTGGCTCCTATATCGTGAATGCTATAAATAATTCTCAGCAGCATTTGGATAGCATGGTAAATAAGGCATAGAGCCACACTGGATAATGAGGAGAAAAATAAATATTGAAGAGTTGCTAGTTCATTAAGTAATGTCTATGCTGTGCATGAAATGAGGCAGGGTAGCAGGGGGAAAAGTCTCCCATTGTAGAGACTATCGTGAAGGTTTTGCATAAGAAAATACTAATTCTAGTATATTCTAGTATACTAATTCTAGTATTTTCTAGATATGACAATCAATCAGACTTGAGTCCCCAGAATCACCTCTAAGACTCATCTTTAGATCCATAGGACTCAAGTCACTGAAACATCAGGTTCAGTATCGTCATGTCTCGGGCAGTGGACGAGAATGAGGTGTGGGCTTTGGAAAATGTTCTTACAGAATTCCTGCTGTCATCAACCCGAGACCCTAAAGGGGTGGGGGAACACTACACAGGGGTTGCATCTATCTTCATGCATGTGCTTTGTGGCGTTTCTTCCAGTTCCTGTGTCCCATCTGTTTTTTCTTTCCCTTTGGCTCTGTCTGCCCTGTGTTGCCTGGCTGACAGTGAGGAAAACGCTGCGGCTTCAGGAGAGGTGATGTCTGTGCGCTACCAGCACGAGTAGCCTGTGACACCAGGTCAGGCTGTAACCACCAGCAGCAGCAACCACAGGAAAGCCCTGCATAATGATCTCTCTGGGGTGTGCAGAGCAGCTTATTTGGAGACTTATGCTGCTGTTTTCCCATATGCTATCAAGTACAATCTTTTATTTCCCTTTAATCTGGCTTTATATTCACTGGGCCATGCAAAGGCCAAATGTCATATCTTTGCTACTAGATCTTTGCGACAAGAGTGCCCGCAGTGAAAGTCCTGCCCTTATTATCAAGCATGGAGTGGCTGGGAGTGAGCTGGCTCCACGGGCAAGCCTTGGCTCTCCATCTTTCTCTGGCAGCAGCCTACATGGGTGACCCATCTCACAAAAGCGTCACGCAGCTTTGGACTTACTTCGTATCACTGGCTAGAGATGAAGCTGTAATAGTTTTGCCCGTAAGTTGGCACCTTGCCCTCTATGGAGAAATGAGGCCACGCTTTACCAGTAGACGCAGTACTTGAATATCTGCAACATGTTGCAGACTTTTCATACTTCACTTTGAGACCTACCTTGTAAAAAGTACTAGGAGGTTAGTTATGAAAAGGTGTTTATTGGAAGGTAAGGGTGTCCTTTCTCCCTACATTCCATAACATTTGACCTAAGTCTGCAGGTCTGGCTACAAGACCCGCAGGAGAGAAGATTCTTGCAACAAAACATAGCTTTTTATTTAGAGGTATCCATTCATCTTTCTTGAAACATAGATCCGCATGTCAGTCTTTCTCATATTTCTCTGAAATAATCTCCTGGGGAATACACAGAAAAACAAACAGAAGATTCTTTACCATTTTAGGAGAGGGATGGAGACAAATTCAACTTCAAAATACTAGCTATTTTAAATGCAAAATGATCCTTCCTTAATTAATACTTGGCAAAGCATTTTAAAGATCAAAGTGTCAATATTAGCTAATTCTCATGACACACCTGTCAGGTAAGTAAAAATTATATCCATTTATAGCCCAGGAAGCTGAAATACTGTCTAACATCAGCATTTTCACAGTTGCTACTGAGTTAATTTACTGAAATAAGTAGTCTAATTCTCAGAGGTTCTGCATAGTCGTAGTTGCCCTAAATTATACTTGGAGCTCGAGACTATTTGCACTTCTGAAACTGAGTACAAGTACTTTGGTACAGAAACGTGGGTATGGCAGCTGAACCCAAGGCATCCACACTCAAGGCTTTTTCCAAACTTAAGCATCCCAAAAAAGTCTAGAGGTGGAACTCGGGTGCTGTCGATTCCCAGGCTGGACTCGGGCTCCTGCACTTATGACTGCACTCAGGCTGTCATAGCTTAAGGCAAAGGTTTGTTTTTCAGCGGAGCTGCAAAAGGTTTGAGGTACAGATGTGCTTGGGAGGGTCAGTCTTTAGGTTTGGTTTTTTTTCTGGAAGGTGTGTATAGAAGGAGTGTCAGAGTGGGAGAGGGTGCTTGAAGTGGGAAGAAAAATAGTGTGTGATGGCAGTTAATTTTCTACCTCCTGCTGTTGCTTCCATTAGAGATGCAGGTTACCTTGTTATTTCTGTCATGGCGCTCTCTCCTTTTGTTACAGCATCAGCAGAGTGGTATAATTGGGCCGGGGGACAAATTTTTTGCTGCCCCGTTGAGCAACAACTGAAAAGGAGAGGGGATTTTGAACAAGTGCTGTCTCCTCTTCAGTATGCAGCGCGACTTGTTTCCAAGTGGTGTTTTAGTTGGAGCGGTGGTGGCATTCAAGCGCCTTGCTTTGTCTGTGCAAACAGTTTTTGTAACCTGTTTGCTCCCTTTGGTGTGGCAATGCCCGGCCTTGAATGCGGCACCAAATTTCAGGATGGCGTCACTCCATCCCGGTCTGTTCTCCCTCTTGCAGGAGCAGGTGGGAACAGACAAAACCCCAGCCGAAGGCTGGCGATGGGTTGGCACTCAAAGGAGGGAAAAGCCTCGGCTACAAAAAGGGGGCTCAGGGGATTGAAGAGCCTGGAGCAGGCGTGCACGGCTGAATTAGGAGTTGGAATTGTTTGGCTTTCGAATTCAGAGGACTTGTTTGCTGTCTTGGCCCTGCTCGAAGTGAAAAAGCGCTACTGCTAATAACAAAGCCCAAAACAGAGGAGGAGCGAAGGATTAAAACCAGAAAATGATGACTCACCCTCCCCTCTCCCCCCTCCCCAGTTTCAGTCCCCACTAAACCACTTTACCTCACCAAAGCCCCGGTGGCTTTTCGTTTATAAATAATCATGTGTTTGAAATGTTAAAATGTGTGGGCAGGGATTAAAGGATATGTGATGTTACGGCATTAAAACAGTGCAGACCTCTGCAAGGGAATTGTGAAGGAAAATTAAAACGTAGTTATTTTTGGCAAGGGCTGCTGCATCCTGGGGAGATCAAGAGAAAGCAAAAAGCAGTTTACCCAAGCCTAGCGAAACTGAGTAGAAAAGCTGGGTGCAGCTGGGTGCAGTAAAATAGGGCTTTGTCCTACTAAAGAAGAATTTGAAGTTTCGGGGTTATCTCAGTTTTAGGGGGGATTCAGGGAGGAGATGCACTGAGAAATTTCTGTCGAAGGTACCAGCCTAAACTGTCCTCCTGTTCCTCCTGCAAAGGCTGGTGAACACAACTGCTTGGTTATCACCCACATTGGAACAGGTTTCTTCCTTCTCCTCATCCCCTGTGGGACTGAGGTGGATGGACGCCTGTGACACTCTCAACTGTCAGTCCACAGGATTCTACAGAATAAGCAGGTTGTGGTGCCCGTTTCGGGTATTATTCTGTGTTCTCACACAAGTAAGAGTATTGGCATCGAGCTTCTTGTTGTGTCTGGCAACGAGAGTTGAGACTTGTCCCTGCTTAAATGCATAAATGCATTACCGACTTAGAGGAAACTGTTGCAAATTGGTTGTCAGTATTGACTCTAGCATTGATTCTGGAGTTTGAATATCATTTTTAGTGTCATTGTCAGATGCTACATTAGCTTTTTTCTCCATAAATCTTTGATTCCTGGCTAAAGTGAGCCCTTTCATGGGCCTGCCCATGTTGGAGTGGGTGAAATCTGCCTCCTCACCCCCCTTCTTTTTAATTTTAGGCGAGTGAACAATATCAGTGTGAACAGGCACAGATTAGGGCACTGTTCTGCTGCTTGTCTTGCTCATGATCTTGCTGCTGTCTGCTTGTTGGTACAGGGGAAACCTCTGAACGCTACGCCTGTAGCAACTGTGCAGTTACTAATAAACAAACAATTTTAGGAGGCCCTATTCATTTCAGGTGTAATTAATTTTTGACGCACACTCTGAGCCTAGGGAGTAGGGCCTGGGGGAGGCAGGACAGTGCCTCCCCCCTCACCTCAGCCGCCCCACAGCTCCCTTCTGCCCCGCAGGCTGGAGCGAAAGCCCCTGCAGCTCCCAGCCCCCTGCACCGGGCTTTCAGCCCATGGCATTCGGACCAGGGCTTCTGCAAAAGCCCACCTGAAGCCCCTTCATGATGCTGCTCCCCCTGGGTTTGGTGCTGGAGCAGCCTGGCTGCAGGGGCGTTACAGGTCTCTCCATAGCCAACAGTTTGAGGACTTCTGCTCCGTTCCTGCCCTGCATCCCCTTGCTTTATGGCAGCAGTGATGTTGTTTAAGCAGTTGTCTCAGGTGAACTGGTATGTTGCTTCGCTAAATGGAAACGGTTTGCATTAATGTGTTGATTTGTATGGAATACGCCACCTCCACTGCTCTTAACCTTTGCTGTTCCTTTTGTGCTAGCAAACATGAAAAAATGCCCTGTGCTCTCAGGGTGTTACTTTTTCATGCCATTTATATGAATCTGTTTATAAGCCCGGCTTGCGTTCTTGTTTTGTTTTTCTCCCTGCTTTAATGCATTTAAATGTATTAGTTGAGAAAAATCTCTGTAATAATCTTTAGTTCAATTACTGTTATATTTAATTAAAGGATTTAACAAGGATAAAAGTAAGAATTAAATACTTGTCTGCTTAATAATCTTTTAGGCTAAATTCATGGCAAACCTCAACTTTATTTGATTCAGTTAATGCACTACATGCAAAAGACGTTACAGTTAAGAACAGATGTTCCTTTGGACAGCTAGACAATATTCTAGTGTCCTGTTACTGTAGCACTCAATTTGATCAAGCACAGTGTCACCAAGTAACATCAAGACATAAAAATATCTAGTTTTAGGTAGGAAATTTCTCATTGTCAATCACTAAGTCAATGACTTCGTAAACAGAAGTCTTCCAGGGATACACAAAATACAGTCTTGATTATCCTTGCTGGTTTTCCTTAAAATTGCATCATTTTAAATTGTGACTAGTTAAATGAATCGTGTTAAATTACAGTTCCTGGAAACTTCTGAGTTTGCGAAACATTGCAACTCTCATGTTTATACACAGCTAGTATTTTCTTTAAAATGCGCCTGGAAATTTCCAGATAACTGAAGGGACTTACCACACTTTTCTTCAAAGCTAGGCCTATATTTTCAGAGCATGTTTTTTAGAGGTTGTTCTTTTTCGGTTGCTGGTTTTTTGTTTTGAAACTGGAGGAAGAATGATGGTGCTGGTTGCACTGAGGAGGCACAAGGTGTGTGTTGCTTTGAGAGCTCTGACTGATTGTTTTTCATATACAGACACAGAGCTGTGTTCAATGTTATTTCTTAAATAAATATCTTTTTTATATATATGTATAATATATATGATTTTGTATATCTTTTTTCCCCTCTTGTGGAAATGATGACTTCACAAATCATGGTACCTGTTATGGGAAATGTTGTGGGAATTTACACTCTGACACCCTATTCTTACCCTCCTTTCTTTAGCAAGATCCTCTTACCACATGTCAGAGAAGTCCTGAGGATGTCACAGGGGATGCTGGGGGACCCTCACTAAGAACAGAAAGCTGGGTCACAGTTTTGATTTTCACATCCTGTGCATCCGTTCCAGAAGTCTCCACCATAGGCTACTGGCCATTTGCCTCGTTAGGGTACTCATAAAAGGAAAAAAAGGGTCACAATACTGTTTCTATTGTAACCAGCAGAAAGATACAGTACAGCTGACATCTGGGGTGGTGGAGCAGATTCCTTAAGTCCTTCAGCACTCCTTACAACCAGCGTCTTTAGAAAGCATAAGCTGTATCATTCTGTAGAGGAGAAACCGGACTAGTTTGGTCTATGGTCTGCAGTGGCATTGATTGCTAGTTCTTCATCAGAAGTATCCAGAAATGGAATGACTGTAGAGAGGTCTGCTTGGTTAGAGAGGTCTGCTTGGTTGCAAAGCCAAGGAGATCCTGTTCAAAGGCCAGGATGATTCTCGGAAGGGAAGGTGCATGTGGTCAGTAACCTAGGGATGAGCTGATTCATTGCATTCCCAGGTTTTTCATACCTTTGAGTGAGCTGAAATCAGACCATCCATCTGTATGTGAATTCTTCAGTTGATTGACTTGAAAGATGTGTTGGGTAGCATTTGTTTATAGTGGTCCGAGCTGCAGGATATGGATTTTGTCTGGCGTATAAATATTTGTGGTGCTACTCTGGCTTCTCTTTGCAGGATGTGTATGCTTCCTTCTTGAGCTGCGCCACATGGGACCGTTCTACCTGTTTGCATGATAACAGATGTTGCCTAAAGGAGCTCTATGCAAAGAAATTATTTCCTAAGGGAGGTATATGTGAGCAAAGCTTTTACAGCTGGGGGGCAAGCTACACTGAGAAAAACTGTTCTTTGAAAATATGTCTTTGAAGTATATATAGGACCAGGAGGAAAAGAAAAAAATAAATGATATAGATAGCGAATGGAAACAAAAAACTAGAGAAAGGAAAATGTTCCCAATACATCTATTTTGCATGACTTGAGCAAAATTGAATATTATATACATTATTGTAAGCAAATGCAGTACCCTGCAAATAGAGATCTTGTTCAAAAGCAGGCATTTATTCTTAGGAAAGAAGAATGAGCGGAGGTAATATCCTCTCCCAGCAAGCCTGTGTCTCTGTTGTCTTTGACAAGGTGAGAGGCAGTGTTTCTTTCTCCAGTTGTAGGAAACCTACTGATGGTGTTTTACTTAAATTGTGTCAGGAGATGTTTATACAGTCATTTTGCTGGGTACCAGGCCATGCTGTTGCCAAACAACATAGGTTGGTTCTCCCATCTCCCCTAGCTGCTTGTTTCTGCCACTTCCATGGGTGGCATAAGTATGGGTGCAACCAAACCGCAAGCCTGAGCAAGAGCAGAAAACTAACCTGGCCAGGAGCTGAAAAATGGGTAGTTCCCGCTGAAGCAGCTCCATGAGTGTCCTCTCACCACCTCTTGCATGCCCATACCAGGCAAAACAGAAACTTCTCTTTCAAAGCAAGGGACTACTGCACTTAGAGGCAACATAGGTTCTCTAGTGATGAACTAGTTATCTACTGTTCTGCCCAGATGTTAGGTGAAGTATAACATTAACCCAAGATCTTTCTTTGAAATGAATGGCAGAACAAGCTGTGGAGAGAGGGGGCAACCTGCTTGCTGTCAGATTCACTAGATAAAACTGAAACTCTGACCTTGTGGGACAGTACAGGAAAAAGAAGGTGTCCCAAGTGGGGTATTAGGCATGCTGTGATCTTTCTCATGCATCTGTTAAGCAGCGACAGGAGCCTTGCCTGTGACTCCAATTGCTGAATAACTTGGGGAGAGGAAAGGGAACCAGAGCAGATGGGGGGCACGTTCCATGTTTTGGTACACACAATTTTGAGGCAAGCGTCCCTGCAGTGATGCTTCTTGTCTTGTTCTGCCAACTCCTTTACTGAAGTTGAACTACATTTATTGTCTTTGGTATTAATGTAATATATCTAACGTTCTTGGGCAAGGTAAATATCTGACAGCCCCTGTGCAGTTAATTCGTCCCCATGCTTTAAAGATTTGCGGTATCCTTGTAAAATATTGTCATACAAGTAGTGGGTGGTAGAGTGCATGCTGTTACAGTAAGGAAAGTAGAGCCTTTTAAGTAAATTCCCTAAGCAGATGCACATTACAGCATACAACTATGTTTTCTGGAAGTGGTTGGAATTGCACTAGAGTCTCAATTTTCCATTCATTGGCCCTGGAAAAAGCATAAGCATCTAAGAGACAGAAATTAGTACAAATTGATCTCGTAAGTGCAAGTTTTATTAAAATTCTTGTCTGTCAGTGTGTGAGTGATCTTGATAAATTAGATTACCAAATGGTTTTGTTCACGACAAGTTTGCTTTCTTTATGGGTGAAATATGCAAACTAATATCTAAATAAAGACTAAGTTAAGCTGTTAAATGCTGCTTCCGGGAGTAATCAGACATTTTCTGGCTTGTACTTTGATTTGAAGGCTGTCTGTCAGCCTTCATCTTTATTTGTGGTAAATAAAACCTCTTCCCTGAAGGGATCAAGGTATGAGTGCATAAGAACCATAATATTATGCCTACTGCAATCAGTGATTTTGTAGGGATCTTGTTAAAGTTCAAATTCTTTCCGTGGAATTGAGCAGAAATACCAGTATACGTTGGAAATACATCAGTCACTGTTAAAGGGGATCAAGAAAGCTTAAAACACAGGGAGGCTGCTCGTGGCAGGTGTCAGCAAACTTTGGGAGAGAAGGAGCTAAAGATAAAATGATAAATACCAAAGACTGTACTTGGGTCTCTGCCTCAGCCCTTACTCCAGATAGCAGTTGTTGGTCCTGTACTAGTTTGAAAACCAGGGAGGTGACAGCCTGGGGAAGCAGAGAATTCACTCGATGAGTGGATATCAATGATATCAACGACTAACTGAGTGAGGAGAGGCACATGTGTTGAGTAAACTCTTGTGCATCATACAAATAGATGCTTGGGCATTTTACTCCACGCTATGTCCATTGTCAGCGGGACTGTGAGAATGTGAATACGCTGAAGAAACCAAACCCTCGTGAACATCCTCTCAGCGGGTGACCTTCCTCGGTGATGAGCATCAGACAGTAGTCCAAAGGTGGGAGGTAAAGTGCTGCCCGCGGTCATACGCGACAGACTGCACACGAGATTTTGTGAGCGGAGACAGAGCAAGGCTCTGAAGTTGTTAGTGCTGTACCAACCCAGAAAGCTTTGGTGGAAGTTAAAGCAGAGCTGACTGAAAAGCTCCATGCTGATTCAGGAGGAGGCAGCTTTTCATAACGTGATTAAGTATTTACATGAAGATCTAATAGACGGTAACATGGAGAGGACTAACAAAGTCCGTTGTAACAGTCATAAGAAGCCCAGGTAGGAATCAAAAGAGTATCATGTATTTTGGGAAAAGAAACTACCATGCGCAAGTGGTTGAGCATCAACCTATGTGGGATTAACTGATCTCAAGACCTCTTTTAGACACAAAAGGGCCTGGTGGTGTCTGATAATATGCTCTGACTGAAACATGCTGCCCAATGGCAAAACATTGATCGACTCTCATTTAGTATTATTACCGGGCTATGGCGTATCTGATGTGATGTGGCCCAGATTTTAAATTTTGGTTTCTCCTCTTGCTGTTTTATTTCTGTGTGTATGGCCACTATAACACAGCGCTTTTGTAGTGTAGGAGTGAAGGCACCATACAACAGGTTTCTCAACTATGCATCGAGATCGTACATCACTTGACAAAGTGTTGCTTTCATGTTCGCACAAATGTAATTCCCTTTTGTTGAGACTGCAGTAAGAGAGTATTGCTGCCATAAGGACCAACAGATAATGTAAAGTATTTGGTGAAAGTGTAAATTGCTCAAATACTTAAGAATTGCTGTATTTACTGTTTTCATGGAATGATGAAATGTAACGTTCTAAAAAGTAAATGTCAGATTTGGGTTATCTAGTGATCTGTTGCTACTCTTCAGTGTTCCATTATTAAACGCATCTTAGTTATCCCTGGTCCTCTGTCCTCACTGCACATATCAGGATTTTTGAGATACAGAGGCTGAGAATTTACCCTGTGCCAAATAATGAACCATGAGCTGAGACAGGGTTAGAATTTCTTGGGTTTATTCCATAGACCATCCTGGTTTAGAGTTGGGACTATGAAGACTGCATTTCTTTCCTGCAGACCACTCAGTTCTAAAAATAGCTATTTTCTGAAAGCTTCCGTATGAAGTGTGTATGTATGCTTATTACACGTAATTTCCCCGTTGCCTCTGCTTGGGTGTCATTTCTTTGTCCTGCTTTGGTTCCCTCTGAATTTTGAGCGGAGCTCTCAGGGGATGAGCATGCTGGAGATCACCATGGCAACACTCCGAAAAACACACACTGCAGGCACCAGGCTTCGCCACTGTTATCCCTTTGAGAGCTCTGATGATCTGTGGACTTGCGGACTTATTCGGGAGGGATGGAGTCAGTGGCTGAGAGCTGGGGGTACCGTGCCTATTAAAAACGTTTCCTATGTAAATTGAGGAACTCTAGATATTCTTTGCTGATGTACAGCACTAGCAACCAGCATTTTCATAGCTTACCACTGAGCTTTCCCTTAGCAGACTGTAAACCCTCCTCTTTTATTCCGCGTAATTCTAACATTAGTTTCTTACATCTTGGCTCTCCCCATTTTCACTCAAGACTACTGTGGGAGCCATTGCAAAGGCAAAGTTGTTAGCCTGGTAAAAGCTTAAAGATGGTTGGTGATAAAACATGTCATAAAGATTACGGTGCAGAGTTTAAGAGAGGTGAGTGCTCCTATCCCTGCTGTTTCCAAATCCTTTTTTCAGGAGAAAAATAAAACATTCAAGGAAGAGTTATTTTATAGATTAATATTTCACAGCAGTGGTTGGGAGAGAATGGTTCTCTCCAGCAGCAGGAAATAACGGAAACAGGATAAAAGTGTATTGCTTTCTGAGTCAAGAATTAGGGGTTCTAGGTTGTGTTCTGACAGGGGAAGTGTGACATTGGAGTTTTGTTTTATGTTACTGAAATAAGAAGTACACTGTATCCCAGTACATCAAAGGGGGTTGTTGGTTTTCTTGCTTTTTTCTTTTTTCTTTTTCTTTTTTTTTCTTTTATAAACTACTATCTCAGCCCACCAACTGTAAGGCTAGACCACCAGAAGGATGTGGGATTGTAACGCTCAGAGCAGTGACTAATTTAAGTGCGATCAGCAACCTTGAATAAGGTGCCTGTGCTTCCAGTTATTGCATGGGGAGCGCTAAGCTCATAAGAGCAAAATTTGTGAACAAGCAGGATGCAGAGCAGGAATGCCCAAAATAGTTGGCAAGGAATGCTTAGGAGAAAAATGTATTTGAAACCTTCCCTTCAAGTCAATTCCCCAGTCACATTTGCGGATGCATAGAGGTCAGTACCCATGTTAAACTGAGATTCCCACTCTGAAAATGGGTTACGCATTTTGCATTCATCAGTGGGTAAAATGCACAAGCTGGTCCTGCGCCAGAAGCCCAGATCACCCACGCAGCTCAGTGCCCTAGAAGTCACGTTTCCCTCAATCAGTTCTTGGAACGGAGAAGCATTTCTTCTACAGCACTGGATCAAGAAGCCCCGCTTTGGGCAAAGGCATCTGGTAGCAAAGCATCAGAGAGGTGGGTACAGATGCAGTCAACAGCCTGAATCGAGGTTTCCCAATTCCTAAAAGAAGCATTTTCACTATAGAGCTAGTGTACAAGCACCGCAGCGTTATCCTCGTGCTCAAATCCTCCACTCCCTCCAGCCAAGGGCGTGCATTTTTTTCTTGGATGTAGGTGGCTCTGGCATCTAAGTGCAGGGATCCCCACTTCTGTGTTTAAGTGCTGGAAATCCTGGATTGAGCTTCTGCTGAAGATAAGTATAATAATGTTTAGTCTGAGGTTCCCAGAGAGGCTCGAGCATGAGAAAAAGACCAGAGCCACTGAGTACTGACAAGGTGAAGGTAGTTCAGCTTCTGTAGAATCCAGAATTTTTGGGGAATTTGAGGGAAAAAAATAGAAAACTAATGGTACACATGAGCAGAAGTTACAAGAACTGTCTGGTATGACAAATAAAGCTTAGGAATGCTACTTCAATTTTTTGTTATGGTAAGGCTAAGTGATTTATTTCAACATGTAACTGTTAACATAGAATAAATTGGCCAATTTCCTTCTAAGGCCAATTAATTAAATAAATTCATGCATGCCTCTTTGAAAGAAGCAGTAAAATTAAAAGTGGTGCCACATATTTTAACACATTTATAGAGAGTAGAACATCAAGAGGTCAGAAGGTATTGAAACATTCCTGTAAATGCTGGGCAAAAAGTCCAGCCCTCTAAGAAACTCGCTGAAGAGAAACAAAGTTCATGGGTGTCATGGTTTAGGCCATTTTAATTTCCTGTTTGTCTATTTAAAATTCATATTTTTAAAACAGGACTGAATAAGCATATTCCTGCATTTTGGAAGAATCTCATTCTCCAGATTTCATCAAGATAAAACTTTTAAAAACTTAATGTTAAAAAAAAGTATTTATTGATGGTGATGTGGTTCTAGGCAACCCCTGAGCTCCAAATGCAGGTGACAGGGATGCCACAAGTCAAAAAATGTTGTACCTGAGCCCTATTTTTTAACTGTATGTCTAAGAGAAAAATGTGGAGGTTATGTGGGTCACCACTCTGCCAGAATGCATAATGTAAACAGGATAAAACGACTGGGAGCTCATGGAATCTCAGCATGAACAAAGTTTTAAGAAGTGCTGACTTCCTACTGCAACTTCTAGCATCAGCACTAATGGCATCCAGTGTATTTATCTTCCTTTGCCATTCTCACTAAAATTAGATTGTTTACATTCTTGAGCAAGCTAATGGCACGATTATTTACTGCTTACCTCCACTAGGCAGAAGCTAGCCTAGCAGAGAACCAGCCTGCTCCTTTCACCTCTAAAACACAATTATTAGAATAATGGTGAGACTGTTGATGCTTTATAGAAAAGTTTTTCCTAGATGAGACAGTGAGAGGTTTAGCTCAAAGAGGTTTCTGATTCCTTTCCTGTCCTGAGACGTACGGCTCTCTTGAGGTGTGCAATACTTGATTATGCCAGTTCCTGAGGGCTCTGCAGAGAAAGGAGGGCAAAAAGATCTTCAGAAGCGTTCCCAGAAAAGCAGTTTTTGGTGATGACCAGGATTAATACCCAGTATTGTTTGTTACAAGTCCGTTTGTTCCTAAAAATGTAAATGACTTATCCTTGGGGTTCTTGCAGTAACTGATTGTTTGAATGGGTCTTGACTTTGATGTGGAAAAGCAATTTCTGCTTTTCTGCTTCAGAATGTTATTGGGAAAAATACATTTTCCTGCTCACACAGTGAAAGAGTTCTTCAATTCAGCCCCGTTTCCCTACCTCAGCCCTGTTGTTTCTAATGATGCTTTCACCTAGCAAATCCAGGCCCTGAAGAGAATAATGCAGTAGGTAACACTTTTAATCAGTATAGGAAATATGAAACAGCAGGGAATGAATTTCCAACTGGGCAAAGAAGAAAAAAAAAAAGGGAAAAAGTGAAAGCTGTTTTTTTCATTTCTTTCTCCTTAGATTGGTATTACCCATGGAGCTTTTATGGTTCCACAGTTGCATACTTATCAATAATTGTTTCCTAATTCTGCTCCATTTCTGCACTGAAGGAGTACAAAATGTTGAGCTCCACGCAACCAGTCAATTTTCAGGATCCCATGTGGACAACAGAAACCAATGTGCTGTTAGTAATCTGTTAAAAGGATAATTTTCCTCTTGTATTGGTGTTTAATTGGATGGAATCTCAAACCTTAATAGTACCTACATTGCTTAAATACTGTTCTCGTTGAGGTGTGACAATGGATGGGGAAGGGCTGCTCGTTTGAACAGGAAGCTTCTCTCTAATTAGTCTAAACCTTACCTGAACGGGGAAAAAAGGAAGTTTACTGAAATAATGTGAAGAGTCAGAATTGGATACTTGTTCGTGGCAGCTGTTCGTTTATACTGGGGTGTTGTTAAATAACATGTAAACCATACATGTGTTTGGTGAAGGCTCACGCTGAGGGGCATTTCAGCAGGGACAAGAGACGTGGCAGTGGCTTCTCAGTCATGAGCAGGCCAGTGTGGACTGCACAGCTCGGCATCGGGCTGTGTCTTTCTGCCTTCTGAATCCCACTGGGGCCCCAGGGTCTTATCGTGATATAAAAATAGTGGTTGTCTGAAGCAGCGTAGCCCAGGGCAGGAGCAAAGGCCAGTACTCGGCTGAAGCCAGGGCTGCAGGACAGGCATGGTGGGCTTGCAGCAGCTTGCATCTTTTTTTTGCCCTTTATTTATTTGTTTAATTAATTTTTATTTCCAGCATGACATACAAAAATTATAAATGTTGCATATTTGTGTTCAATGTACAAGGAGGAAGATTGTTGGGGGGGGCAGAGGGAGTTAAAATCTTGGAGGCAACTGGGAGACTGTAAGCACAGGGTCGGTGAGTGGTTTCTTGAATGCCCCGGGTGTGGGAAAGAGGCAGAGTATCTGTGCTGTGGGTCAGGGAGGCAATTGGAAATGAGGAAGCGTCATTCAAAATGCACCCCACCCGGAGTCATGCATCCCGCTCTGGGGTCCCCAGTACAGAAAGGTATGGACCTGTTAGAGCAGGTCAAGAGGAGGGCCACAAAAATGGTCAGAAGGCTGGAGCACCTCTCTTCTGGAGAGAGGCTGAGAGAGTTGAGGTTGTTCAGCCTGGAGAAGGCTCCAGGGAGACCTTATTGGGGCCTTTCAGTGTGTATATAAGGGGCTTATAGCAAAGACAGAGAAAGACTTTTTACCAAGGCCTGTAGTGACAGGACAAGGCACAACCGTTTTAAAGTGAAAAAGGGTAGATTTAGATTGGACATCTGAAGAAATTGTTTTACTATGAGAGTGGTAAAAACACTGGAACAGGTTGCCCAGAGAAGTTGTGCATGCCTCCTCCCTGGAAATGTCCTAGGTCAGGTTGGATGGGGCTTTGAGTAACCTGGTCTAGTGAAACATGTCCCTGCTGGCAGCTGGACTAGGTGATCTTCAAAGGTCCTTTCCAACCCAAACTATTTGATGATCTTATAAAGCTGATTCTATAATGATTCTAAAGTCCTGTCCAAATACAGAAAATTGGAAGATAATTTTAACTCCAGCAGGTTGAGTATAAAAGTTTCAATGCAATTAGGCAGGCTAAAAAAGGCTTTTGAAGAGTGACTTGCCAGAGTAGGCTAAGCTAATACTCGGACCTCCTTCAGACACGCCAGGAACAAAAAGTTCAGTGTAGGGCCAACTGGTGGCTGGGATTTGAAAGGATGCTCAGAGAGGATGTGGCCCTTACAAATATTTCATTCATTCTTGCTGCATCCTGTTCCCTCTGGAAGAGGTCAGGGATTTTTCGTGGGGAAGTCCTTTGGGTGGGTGGGATGGGGAAGCGCTGCCACAGGCTCGCTTGAGAACCTGTCTCAGTGGGAAATGACCATGTGGTAGATCTCACGTTTATACAGAAAAGAGGATGAGTTTAAATACACAAAAAAGAAATGTCTTTGAGTATCCAGCTCCACACAGAAGAGCTAAGACCTTTTTCTTCCCTCTGCTGTCACTGGGGTCTGGCATCAAGGCTTTACCATGCAGAAGTGTAGTTTTTTAGTCACTGTTATGGAGCCATTAGGAAGTGACTTATTTCTAAGTTATCTCTCACTGTTATTCGCTGTCCTCTTTCTTCCTACTCTCTCTTCCATTAAAATAAAAAACAAAAAAAAGAAGCCCTGGCAAATAAGTCAGGGGTAGTGAAAAACAATTGAAATCCTTCCATAAGAAATGAGATTTGGCAATTCTCCAGGATGAAAGGAAAAAAGATGATGTGAAAGTAGCAGCACAGTCCTGATTCCTTATTTACCTATTCTTGGTTCAAATGAATAGGGTCCAATTAAGATATAGGCGATTAGGGCTAAAAAGGAACAGGTTAGAAAGCTATTTATTTCCAAACATCTTTTTGAAAGAAGGAGTCTTGCCCAAGACCTCACGACTGTTGCCTGCTGTGGTATGAAGGGAGCACCGTGCGCTTGGATGTTTCATCGCTGGATGCAGTGCAGTGCAAAGCTCTTGAAAGCTTCCAGTCATTAAACTTTGCTAAACAACATAAAGCTTTTTTCAAAGAATGGTACTCCTGCTTCAGTGAGCTGGCCACCATCCAGCCCTAATAATTACCTTCTTCCTATCTAAATCACTCTGTTTATTTAATTGGACAAGGTCATATGTCAAAAGATGTTGTTGGGTAGGGTTGGGGACGCTAGGACAATAGGTACTGTGTCACCCGACTCATTCAGGGCTGGGTGAAGCAATTCCTAAGTGCAGATCATAGTGATTTTGTGCAAATCACTCTGAAGCTTGCGAAGAACTTCATAAATCAAATAGCAATTCCAGTAAGTTTAAACAAAGCGTTATTAATAAAAGTGCTGATCCCTGTCAAGCTACCTAGACCACTGTGGGAGTTGTGTAAGAATATTGTTACAGTACTGTAGAATGTATAAAAGAGAGAGGCCTGGCTTGTACTGGAAATAAAGAAGTTTCTCTGTGTGCGTCTACCACAGGTTTATGGCCATCCCATACCAACTCTTAGAATCGGTGTTGGAGGTAATAAGGACCATTGATTCTTCTAGACAAAGGTGGTTGTCTCTTCCAAGTAGATTTTTTTTTTTTCCTGTCACACTGCTGCTTAAAGGCTAATTCAAACTATAATAAAACATAACGTTTGTGTCATCAGTAAGATACCCAGTGCACTTTGAGCTCTGTTAACTGTGCTTGCTGTGCAGGAGTGACTGCAGATGTGACTGTCGGACTGAGACCATGGTGTTTCACATGCCTGGCACAGTGAAATCAGCCATCGAACACAAAGTATGGCAGACTGCTTTGTCAGCAGTTCTTAAACTTGTTGTCAGGATTTGACCTAGACTGGAAGGATATGAGAAAGACATTAGAAGTTGAGGAACTTTTTCAACTAAGCAAACAACCGTCCTGCTGAGCAGAACTATTTTGAGGGGGAAGATGTTTGTTTAATCACCTAATAGAGCTGGTGTGTTTTTTCCAGATGTACTCAGATCAGGCAACAGCCTCTGAAGTCAGTGACGTAGTTGTCTTGCTGATTTTTTATTATTTTTTTCTTTTGTGTGTGGAGGTGGAGATCCAGCTCCTCCCCTAGCTCCTCCTGTGTCAGTGAGCCTGCTTTTCATACTGGTGAGACTTAGCAAGGTGACCTTGCTTTGCTCTTTGAATTACAACCTCCTCAGTTTGAACACTTGCAGTGCTTTAATATTAAACCACTGCCTCTCTTGCTGAAGGCACTGTGCAGTGGGAGTAGAGACAGTTTAAATGTGTTGCAGAGAGCAAGAGAGACTTCATTAATGTCTGGAGTATTTGAATCCCACCAGTGTTACTATCTTTAGCGTCAGGGATCAATTATTTCAGTGAAATAACAAATGCACCCAACACAGGCGATTCTCATTCCCATTCCATTGTATGAAGTTTCCCTATAGCTGTGTCATCTGGGTGGTTGGGTTGGGGGAGGATGTCCCAGAGATTGAACAGTTTCTCAAGAGAGTTAAAAAGTAAATGACTTCTCACCATGTTCTCGTTTCATTCTTTTCTGCAAATCTTTGTCTACTATTAATGCTTTTACTTTTCAAAGGCCTGCCTGAATTCCAGGTTGGTTTAACGTTACTGAAAGATTATATCAATTTAGCTGAATACGCTTATTTGACATAAGCCTAACTATGTCTAAATAGATATTTGTACTCAGTCTAAACAAATTGAAGTGGTACGTATTGACTTAGAAGTATTTAAGTGACTTATTTCAAAAACCTTATTTAAAAACTGAATGAGACACATAAGTATAGGTAAAGTTGAAACCTAAGCAAACGTGCTCATCTAACTGTGTACTTCTACAGCCTGCTAGATATCACACCATAGGAAAAGCAGTGCAAATCTATGAATGCTGGTGGTGTCTTTTCCTCTAAAGGCAGTTTAGTGCTTTCACTAAAATCAGCAGGTGAGACTACATGAGAATTTCTTGGCAATTTGATGACAGGGATGCTTTCAAACATCAAGTTAGCAGGGAGACTAGCGTGGCTGGGCATATACTGGGCAATGCGGACTAACTTGCAGAATGGTTTCCCCGCTGCACAACCATAGCGTTTTCGAAATGCATGGAAGTAGAGCTCTTGCTTACCAGTTTTTAATGACTCTGTATGGTTAGACCTGAGGCCAAGAGACCATTGTTAAAAACCCTCTTTTTGCCTGCATGAGAATCCTGCCCACCATGTTACTGTGAAGCAAATGTGGTGGTGATGGAGACCAGCGCAAGCATCAGAGTCCTGGCTCTGTCCTCCTCTCCATGAGGAAGCAGTGCTGGAGACACAGTGGTGGACTTCCCTTAGTCGCTGTGACCTGCCAAAGGGCAGTGGCTGTCCTTTACAGACACTCCAATTTGAAAACTAAGTGGAGAGACACATTTCTGTCTGAAATTCCTATGAATTTTCTGCCTGAAAATGTTTACCCAGAACTTTAAGGATAGAGTTTAATACTGCAGCTAATTTTAGCAACGTGCTGGAGCTCTCTGGGTGCTTGTTTTGGTTTTCTGAATCTTGCCGTGAGACAAGTTCTCATTTTATGTAATGGTTTTCACCCATGTGTCATGCATCCTTTGCAAGGGAATAAAAACACCGAACCCCAGTGTTGCAGCCTGGAAGCTGAACCATTGAGGCTTCAGCTTCACGGTGGAGTAGCCTTCTTGTTCGAGCCCCTTGTCCAGCGTGGTTCCATCTTTTGGCACCAACCCGTTTCTGTGCCATCTTTCTTTGAATCAATATTAGGAGTTCACCTGCCAGTCACATTAACTGTATCACATGGCAGCGTACTCAACCTGAATAAACTCCAGCTTTTTATGGATTGTTGT
Source organism: Chionis minor (assembly GCA_013398295.1). NCBI lineage: Eukaryota > Metazoa > Chordata > Aves > Charadriiformes > Chionidae > Chionis > Chionis minor. Next base: position 385,166 of record VZSF01011189.1, read on the forward strand.
GATATAACCCGGCAGGCGGCTAAACATTGCACAGCCATTCACTCGCTCCCCCCGCAGTGGGATGGGGGAGAGAATTGGAAAAAAGGTAAAACTCGTGAGCTGAGAAAAAGACAGTTTAATAGGACAGAAAAAGAAGGGAAAATAATAATGGTGGTAAAAGAATATGAAAAAGAAAGTGATGCACAATGCCATTGCTCACCACCTGCTGACTGATGCCCAGCCACTCCCCAGGCTGTGGCTGCAACCCCCTGGCCAGGTCCCCCCCCCAGTTTTATTGCTCAGCATGATGTCGTATGGTATGGAATATCTCTTTGGCCAGATCGGGTCAGCTGTCCTGGCTGTGTCCCCTCCCGGCTTCTTGCGCACCCCCAGCCTCCTCACTGGCAGGGCAGTATGAGAAGCTGAAAAGTCCTTGACTTAGGGTAAGCACTGCTCAGCAACGGCTAAAACATCACTGTGTTAACAACATTATTCTCATCTGAAATCTGAAACACAGCACTGTCCCTGCTACTAGGAAGAAAATTAACTCTATCCCAGCCAAAATGAGAACAGAGATGCTGATACAGAAGTAGTCCAGAGGCAAAGCCTTGGTGAGTTGCTGTTACTTGAATTCTCCAAATAAGCAAACACGGATTTCAGAGATACTCAAAGAATGATCTTCATAATCTCAGACATCCTNTGCCCAGCCACTCCCCAGGCTGTGGCTGCAACCCCCTGGCCAGGTCCCCCCCCCAGTTTTATTGCTCAGCATGATGTCGTATGGTATGGAATATCTCTTTGGCCAGATCGGGTCAGCTGTCCTGGCTGTGTCCCCTCCCGGCTTCTTGCGCACCCCCAGCCTCCTCACTGGCAGGGCAGTATGAGAAGCTGAAAAGTCCTTGACTTAGGGTAAGCACTGCTCAGCAACGGCTAAAACATCACTGTGTTAACAACATTATTCTCATCTGAAATCTGAAACACAGCACTGTCCCTGCTACTAGGAAGAAAATTAACTCTATCCCAGCCAAAATGAGAACAGAGATGCTGATACAGAAGTAGTCCAGAGGCAAAGCCTTGGTGAGTTGCTGTTACTTGAATTCTCCAAATAAGCAAACACGGATTTCAGAGATACTCAAAGAATGATCTTCATAATCTCAGACATCCTCACATTTCAGTACTTTACTAATTTCTGAGCATCTCTCTCAGTTACAATTCATGCCTGCTCTTCTCCCATCAAACAAACACGGAATAGTAAGTTGGAGTTTCATACTGGCTTTTCTTTATGTCATTGTTTAAGTTCTATAGAAAGAGAAAAAGCTGTGCTCGGATACACATGTGCAACTCCTGCTGTATTCTGTGGGAGATGGTGCATGGTTATTTGATGGTAGATTGTATTAACAAAATCATTTGCAAAGCATTGTAGGATATACAAGTTATTTATGTCTCAGAGTGAAGCTTCCTCTGATGTGACTCCACAGGCTCTGTACACGTGCAGCAAAAACGTGTTGGAAATTCGTCTCTTGTTGAGAGCTCAGTCGTACTGCAATTTCCAGGTGTTGAAATGGGATTTCTGGCCTCTGGGACTTGTTTCCAGCTTTGTTTTGGAAGGGCAAACTCTTCCACGGGGGAGTTTGCAATGCTTCAAAGCCTTCCTGTGCCCAGCAGGTTCTAGCCCTGCACTTTCAACAAACCTCCACGGTTATCCTACTGTCATGAGCTCAATGGTAGGCGTATTTAAAGCTTGGAGATACAATGTTTCTGATGGCAGTCCTAAATGCACAAAATATTAGCATCTGAATGTCTTTAGAAATTCACACTGAAAAGACCAGACCAAGGGGTAGGAATTTTTAGTCTTGTGCTGGCACTCTGTCGTGGCTACAGATTGCTGGTGCATCGCATCCAGGGCATGCAGCCTGAATGGGCAAGTATCTCCCTTCCATGATGTGACTGATAATACTTTGCAAGCATCATACATTTCCACTAATTGGATGCTATTACTGCCTGATGCGTAGGTCATTGCTCCTAATTAATTAAGGGCCAAGAAGGTACTTAGTACTTTACAAGATGCAGATGAAGACAGATGTCTGCTTGGGAAATTAAAATATACCAGTTTGAGGGTTTTATATAAAACCAGATCAACTACACAAATCTGATACCTAGACAGATCCTAATAAACCTGATGAAAATTATAGAAATTAGATCAGTTTAAAGCTAATAAAACGTGATAGAAATGTTCAAAGTTGTCTGCAAGAATGCTTTCAAGCTGAAGGATTAGCTTGAAGCATATTTTTACAAGGATTAGGAAGAATATTTTACAGGGTAAAGTAGCCCATAATATTGTTGCTTTTTACTTGAGTCTATAGAAGGACTTCTGTCATGAAATACACAGCCTGAACCAAAACTCACAGTCTTTGGCTGTTGCAGTAAGTTTGTTCTTGCCTTCTGCATCCCACGTAAAATCAAAAGTGCTCCTGAAACAGCTGAGCTATGCGTCTGGTTACTTGGAAATAAGACCATCCAAATAAATGCTTCAGTGTATATGTATTAAACACTGTAACTCTGACTGTCCTTCAGTTGTTTTCAAGGCAATGCAGGTTCTGTTTTCAATGACATCAGGCATATTTCCTATTATCCTTACACATCAGCACCGTAAACTTTATGTCTTAATGTACCCCTATAAATTTTCAGCTTATTTGCTCTTAGTTAAAGAAAAGTGTTTATGCACGGTGATCATGTTTGAAGGCTTTCCTAGATATATATTCTCTGCTAGAAAGTGTTCAGGAGGTGTTTGAATCTAGAGTTTATCTACTGTACAAAGTTTCTAAATACATTAAGAGGCCACTGTAAATTCAACTTTGAAATATATATATGTATACTGAAATACCCCACGTACAAAGCAAACATTGTAGAATATACTTGGATTACACCTTTTAACCACATCAGTGGGTGCCATAAAAGAAACATTTAGCCTAAGAGCTCAGAAGATGCATCACGAAAGCTGCCCAGCAGAAGTCTTTGGAGGCTGCCTGAATAATTAGGGTTGTGGGATGAAACTGGTCATGCAAGGAGGAGGATTTACACTGCTCTCCATTCGCCTGCTATAATGTAGTCAGCCCTTATTGGCTCTACTAACTCATGTGTCCAAACCTGCTTACCAGTGAGAAGAACAACGTTCTCAGCAGCTGCCGAGCAGCCTTGCGGTGGCCTCTCTGTCCTGCTGCAAACTCAACTTCTTACAACCAGGATTCAGCCATGCTCTGCAGCAGCAGAGCCTACAACAAACACTGCCGAGCCGGTGGTCTCGGTCTCGTCACCAGGACCATACCTGGCATTTTATGTCAGGTCTGTGCGGAGCCAGTAGTTTCAGACGAGACCTCTTTTCCATTTGTGAGCTTTGGCTGTTTCACAGGGCACACCTTTGTATTTATTCAAATATCAACATGAAATGGGGTCAGGAGATGGAGTCTCCATAGGCAGGACCGTGTGTGAGGCAAATGCTGTGCCCAACTTGTCCTGCGGCTCCTCTGGTAAGAAAGCAGAAAGAGTTTACATGGCTTCACCTGTGGGTTTGCATCTTTTGTCGTGTGTTTTTTCATAGGAATGCCTTGGCAGCACTTATTTAAGCAGTAGGTTAAAGACACACTGTGCTGCCGGAAGCGTGAAGAATGCCACTCATTTATTTGAGCGTAGTTAGCCCAGCTCATCAATCAAGGGTAGAGAGGGTTTAGAGTTACCAGCTCTTAGGAAGAGTCAACTCTGAGTGTTAGGAAACCGAAACCAGATGCAAATAGTGCTTCCCTCCCGCCTCCCTTTTTCTTTTTCTTTTTCTTTTTTTCTTTTTCTTTTTCTTTTTCTTTTTCTTTTTCTTTTTCTTTTTCTTTTTCTTTTTCTTTTTCTTAAGATATGTTTCTGAGTCTTGCAGTTTTAGGTTAAAGTACAATCTGAGAATGGTTTGACTGCAAAATCCGCAGGCAGATAAATAAGTCCCCCAGACGGTGGGTTGTTATTGGTAGGAGTGGAAGGGCTAGTCTGTTTGTCTGCCGCTATTTACTTCCACGTATCTCAGATTGCATCCTCTGATCTTTAGGAGCATGACTTGTGGTTCTTGAAAGCCTTTGAGGAGACAGGAGAAAATTGTAAATCCAGTAATTATAGGGACAAATTCTGGGACTTAGGCCTATGGGGTTTTTTCAGGGCAGAGAGGAGAAGAGTCATGCACTCACTGGACAGCAGCATTTCCAAGTAAAAATTCCACCCTGTGGAGGGCAACCCTGTGCAGTACTTAAAGGAGGCTTAAAAGAAAGATGGGGAGAGGCTTTTTACCAGGGCCTGCAGTGACAGCACAAGGGGCAATGGTTTTAAACTGAGAGAGGGTAGGTTTACATTGGACATGAGGAAGAAATTCTTCATGATGAGGGTGGTGAGACACTGGAACAGGTTGCCCAGAGCAGCTGTGGCAGCCCCGTCACTGGAAGTGTTTAAGGTCAGGTTGGATGGGGCTTTGAGCAACCTGGTCTAGGGAAAGATGTCCCTGCCCATGGCAGGGGGGTTGGACTAGGTGATCTTCAAAGGTCCTTTCCAACCCAAACCATCCTATGATTCTCTACAGGTTTATGCATCACCTGTTAGACCCCTCAGGGCTGGCCATGAACAGTTGCTGGCTTGGTTGGCAGGTTTAGCTGGAGTGGGTCCTCAGTCCACCTGCGCAAATCCTCTGGTTTTGCTCATAGCTGTCCCACATGCGTTAGAGCCGCTCTGCAGAGATTGTAGCTTTGTCTTCAGCGTTGCTGAGGACTTGTAATTTTGAAGGAAGGGCCTCTGTTTTGGAGGGGTTAGGCAGGGACCGGTGTGAAATGGCTGGTAATATATATTCATCACACAATGTATCATGCTCCTTTTTTTGAAATATAGTGCTCCTGGAGATGAAATCATGTTGGACAGTTCTGAAGCTAGGAAAACACATTTTATATGCATCCATAAAAAGGGGATTTTATAACGCTTTTGCCAACAGGCTCTTAAATAGACACACACAGGTAGATGCTGCTGTCAGGTCTGTGCAAATTACTGGTTAACTGGCTATATAAATTTGGAGTGAAATATAATGAATAGAAAAACAGAAGAAGTGCACACACACTGTGTCTGTCCGGGCAGATTGGATCAGTGCAAGCCAGCGCTGCTCTGTTAGAGCCAGGGACACTCCATTCACTTAGATGAGCCTCATGAGTTTATTAAAAACACGGTAAACACAGGTCAAAACGCTGCATTTCTGTTTTATCTTTTGTCATCTGTGGCAGCTGAAAACCACGATGGATAAATGAATAAGTGCAATGAAACGCGACTTGGTAACGAACAGCCTGTTCTATATTTGCTTGCATCTCGGGTGCTTAACCCTTTATATTGTGCATGGTATTTATTTTAGCACATTCAGTTTTCTGCAAGCCCTCTTTCTTGTGGATTCTATTTCACTCATCTCCCCTCCACCTTGAAAGCCTCTCCAAATATTTACCACGTGCCCCTTTCTTGCTAGGCTTCTCTTCTGCTTCTCCAAATTGTTTCTGTTCTGTTGTCGTGTGCGTCCCCATGTTCTCCCAGCTCGCCCCTCAGCTGCAGGAGTTACCTGTCTGTGCCAGAGCAGCCCCCCAGCCCCACTCAGTTGTTTCTGCTGTGCTGCTTCACCTGCCCCACATGGCACTGCTTCTTCTTGGCTCCCTGCGGCAGGACACCAGTTCACCCAGCCCCGTCTCTTCAGTGCCTGCCTTCCGCAAGCTGGAGGGAACATTGCGTATGTAAAATCAGCAGGTGCCATGAAGTTAAGTATCTTGCTGTATTTTTCTTTCCTCTGAAAAAGCAGGAGGAAACAAAAGAGGAGGAAAAAGCAGCCAAGAAACAAAAGGGGTGTTTCCAGATAAGGTTTGAAAAGAGATAGGAAGTCAATGAGACAGTGAGTATGTCTGAGCTCCCCGTAGAGGTCTGAAAATCACCTGAGGTTCTCGTTCTTTTTTTTTTACCTTTTGCCTCCTGCTTTGTCTTCAGAGACTTTTCACAAGAGTATTCAAGCTGTAGTAGCAGCAGCCTACAGGAGAGGAAAACTTGGAGGCTGTGCCTGAAAAGAAAAGAAAAGAAGGTGGAAGGAGGAGGAGTTGTAAGAAGATGTGAAAAGATGTGTAAGGGAGGAAAAATAAAAGGGCTTTTTAAAAACTGTCATGAACATTAATTTGAAGGGCAGAGAGGAAAAAAAAAAGAAGCCACTTTAATCTCAGAGCAATCAAAATGAGCGACACCACCATGGACATACAAGTGGTCCAAATGAAAGTTTAAAGAATTTCAAGAAAAGCGAACCAGATAAACCCCTGCAATTTATCTCCAGCAGCAGAAGCCAGAAAAATTCTGCATTCTTCAGCTATGTGTTTCTTGGCTCCCGATATTCAATAAACTTTCCATTTCAAGAATTTTCCCTGTCTTCCTCTGCCTCTCTCTCTTTGTAGCTTGCATTAGCCTAAGCATAATATATATCGTAGTACTCTTAAGTGCAGTTGACAGCTTCCCATTTTCATAGAGCTTCTGTCCCACCTCTCAGAAGTCCTGGATACATCGCTGGCACAGCCACATTAAAATGAAGAATGCAGGAATCTGATAAATGTAAATGGGAAAACAAAATCAGGAGAAACAGAAGAGTAAAAAGTATGATGAGACAGGGAATCGCACAGCAAATACCATCAAGCCCAGAGCAGAATTAGAGAGAACAGATTTTGTTGCATAGGGCTTTATGAATTACTCACCATATTTGTGTTTCATTCATTTATGGGTTAAAATTAATTTATCCCATTGATTTATGGCATAAATTTCACACAGCCTTATTATTGTTATTTGTATATGATTCTTTTATTATGTCCCATAACATTGTAATGTAACAGGATGAAAAAAAACTATGGCTTCGCCTTGTGCCAAAATGCTGCTTAGCTTCCAAAGTCTCTTTGCCATCCTGTGCAGCCATATCGCAGCGAGGAAATTCCTGGCTGTTTCCAGCTCTCCTCTGGCTGTGCTCAAGTCAGCAAGGGATTCGTGCAGATTGGAGCTGCCGCCGAAGCGGGCTGGTGCCGCTATAAAAGTCTGTGGTTGCGTTGGACATCCGGAGCGTAGGTTTGGTGCTTCTGTTTTGAGGAGGAGAGCGGGGCGAGATGGATTGCCTGCCTGTGACCTCTGGAGTCTCGTTTGTGCAGTTTGCAGGGAAAGTAAAGCTTCACACATGCTGGAAATGTCATCCTTTTGATTTGATTGCTTTTTGTGCGTGTGATTAATGGTTAATTACAAGGGAGAACTGGTTCTGGCAGGGAAGGAGCCAGAATAGTTTGTGTTTGTTTCCACATGGTCATGCTCAGATTCCCCCACACTGGAAAAAAATCCGCCTCCTTTCTTGTTTCTTCCAGGGGAAGTCCAAAACCAGTCCTTGAAGATGACCTTAGCACTGAAAACAAGCAATCCGTTGTTGTAGCGTGGAGCTGGTGACACAGAGTCCTTTTACTATCAGTATAAATGCATTTTTTTCCTTGAGCCGTAATACCCTTATTATTGCAGGGAAAGCCAGCAAATTAAAGCCATTCTAACTCTCTGAGTTTTCCTTCCCATGCTCCAGGCTCTCACTCTCCTTTTCTGCTGGTCCCTCAGATAAAAGAAAATAAAAAAGTTTTCCCAAGTTGCAAAAGGGGTAAAATAATTCAGGGCTTGCGTGGAGCTGGTGGACGTGCATGGGGCAGTCCCTGCTTTCTGCCGGGCTTCTGTGGCTGCCTTGGACAGTGGTTGCTGCAAGGAGCCATCCCCCCTCAAATCTGGGGCAGTTCAGACACTGCGGCAGGTATTTACACATGGGACCAAATTAGATTTGGCCATTTGCAGGATCAGGGAGCAGAAAAGTGTCTGGTGGGGCCTGTGGTCCTGTGCCAGCTACAGGCTGATGCAGCTGGATGTTGGTCCATGGGGCATCACTGGGCTTAGCGCTCAAGGAGGTTGGGGGGAAAAAAAAAACCACCTACATTTTTGTTAGTTAGGAGAACTCATGGTTTTAACAAAACTGTGAAGTGGGTCAAAGAGGGGATTCTGTGGGTTCAGATTCCTGCCGAGTCAGCTGCTTGCTATTAAAGACGTCACTCATCTGTTTTTCTTGCAGATGAACTACATCTTTGTAACAGTGAGAAAGTGAGGCCTCGTTAAAATGAGCGCTTCGTTTCTACTGAGAGAACGCAAAAAGATGGGGGGATGAATGTAGAAGCCCAAACTGAAAGGGAGGTGTGGTCCAGGCGGGCAGGAATGCAGGTCTGCTTTGGCAGTGTTTCTCATCCCCGTGTGTGCTCCTGCTGGCGTCAGCGGGGCTGTATTGTGTGTTTGCAGCCCTCTAATTTGAGGTGATAATATGAACACGTGTCTTTGTAATAAAAGTTACAATAATAAAAATTAGGGTTTGAAGAGACCTTTCTGGCATAAGCTACCTGTGTCTCAGAGTGGTTTGTATACCATAATTGCTGGTAGCTAACGCTGTGGAATGAGGTCTTTCCACAGCAGCTATTTTTATTGGCTTTTTTTTAAGCTACTTGGCACTGTGAACTCATGAAGATACTTCCACTTCAGGGAATTTTTGTTTTGATTCCTGAGAGCAGCAAAAAACCCACCCTTGGACACTGGCAGAATCCGTGGTGTAAAAGATTTTCAAAATCAAAACGCTGCCAGGTCTGGCTGTAGTGAACCAGGAAATTCATTAGAGTTCAGCTTTGTGTAGCAGGGCTCCGCTCCTAGGAACGCATACAAATCTGCAAAGCGCTACTCTTTGTTTACCTGCTGATGTAGCAGAGGCAGCACATTATTGGAAATTCTTGAGTGCGATCGCAAAATACCTGCGTTTGTGAGTCTCATTACCTGTTGTTAATGCTCTTTTGAGTGACTCCTAGTTGAAAAATTAAGAGTCACATTGCTCCCTCTTGCTCTGAATTGGGATCTGGATCAGAATATTAAATACTTCGGAGTTCAGGTGTGCGCAGATGAAAGGTTTTGATTCTGACTGCTAATAGTGTTATTAATTTAGCTTGAAGTTAATGACATAGTTATTAATGTGAACTCTGAATTTCCCAGCTATTTGCCTGACTTAAACTTTGAATCAACCCTGCCAATTTTGCAGCAAGTTCGTGAGGGTCCTTGGCAGGGAGATGCTGGGGTGCTGGTGGGATACAAGACCTACTGTGAAAAGCAGTTGTGCTCCTCAGCTGTTAATTCAGTTGCTGTGCCTGGAGAAACCTCTTCCATGTTGGGACAGGAAAACATTTCTGTTTGGGTTGCTGGCCCATTTCTATGTGGCAATACAATTTTACTGTAGTTGTGAGAGACACTGGAGATGGATGCTTCATCCCCATCCTCCCCACTTGGAGACTGGGAGACACAAGGAAGGTGACAGGTTGGGTGATCTTTGATAACATGACTGGTGGTACAGATTCTCAAAACTCATCTTCGGCCTTTGTGGGAAGCTTGATGAGGATGACCTTGTAGGTAAAGCTCAAGAAAAGTCCTTAAACGCTATTTGGGTGGCCTTGTACGTGCCACATTGGTTAATCTTTTCACACCTGTCCCTTTGCCCTTGAGCTACCAGCTAGCCAGGCTGTGGCAGCCTCCGTATCTGCTCGAGTTAATGGGCTCTCTCAGGGAGTGAGTTATCTGAGCTGTTTTTGCATGAGCCACTGCGGATACCTCAGATCTTCAGAAAGATGAGAGTCTCCAGAGTGATGCAGGGATCTTCTTCCCTGTGTCCCTTTCCCAGGGGAACCGTCCTGTGCACACTTCCCTCTTCTAGCCACCACCGGTCTCTGCTGATGCTGCAGGCGCAAGCGATAGGTTTACTCCTCCTTGGGCCGCAGAGTACAGCTCATTCTTGCAAAATGAAACCATGGTGTAGGAAACCTTGGCTTTCAGTAACCTGAGTTTGTGGTTCCATGGGTCTTCATTTGTTTAATTGGGGGATTTCAGAAAAACACCTGCAGAATATGCAGGCACTGAGGGTGTAACATTCATTATTTCCTTGGCAAATCCGTAACTTCCAACCAGTCCTTGTAAAAGAAGTTCCATATCAAGGTAACTATTACACATATTAAAAAAAAAGAAACCTTCTATTATTGAAAATTACTCAAAAAATTAAGACAAACAATTCAGCATTTGCCTTGTGAAAGCAAGCAAAATTTTGGTCTTCCACATCGAGTAGAATCTATATTATTTGTCCATTTTTTGCCACTGTTCCAGCAGTTTGACCAGGTGGGATGGTTTGTCCCATACAAGCATGCCCTGTATCTTAGAAAATTGTGTTTGGAAGAGCAGTGAAAGAGAAGGAAAAGGACTCCTTTTATGTTTGAGCAGTACAGGCTATCATAACTTCTGTTGAAACAGATACTGGTTTTTCATTCTCCACAAAGTGACGTCCCATAGCTCACTGGCAACAGGTCCCATCTGCCAACAGCAAACCATCACAACTGAAGGGGTGGACACCCATCACAGTGATTGCTATTCTCAGTGGTTCTACTAAACTGATTTTGGACCTATGGTATAGTCTACAAAAGAAATAGTTCTCTCTCCAAAGCTTTTCCAGCATATTGCCTCGCTCTTAGGAAATGGGTTTGAATCCCACAGAGTGTTTTTCCAGGTGATTTCTTCTCTGAACCAGCAAGCTCCATCGTTCATTGGTTTTAGGAAATAGTAATAAAAGTTGTAGCTGGGGAGGAGAGTGCTCACGTTTACCTACAGGTCTTACAAAATTAGAAGCTTTGAAATCCACACTGAAAATCTGCTCATTCCTTGCCTCACATGCATTCTCACAATTCCTGTTCTGAATGCCTTTTAGCTTAAAAATGAAAGGTGAATTCTTTTTGACTTGTGGCAAACCTATCAAAAGATAAAAACAAAGTTATCTAAATGAGAGAGAAGAGAAATTTCTTTCAGTTCCTCTTTCCCAAAATCTCTAAGCAATTTGGGTACAGTTTTTGGATTTTTACCTTTTTAAGTTGCCTTTTTTTTTTTTGGTCTTCTTATCAATTTGGGGAATTTTCTGATTTTTTTTACCACTTTTGGGTCTTTTAGTTCTCCATGATTAGGGGAAAGTTTGCAGTGAGAACCACAGTTCTCTGCATTGCTTATTGTTAAAGCACATCAGTATCTGCCTCTCTTGGCAGAAATATTTATCTCTAGACCCAGAATTTCAAGTAAGAAAACTTTATCTGGCTGAGATGAGGTAACAGAGTATAATTCAGTGTATATATATATATATGGTTAGTGAGGAACAACTCTGCAAAAACACCACAGAAACCAAACTGGTGAGATTATTCCTTTGATGAACACTTTCTTGCCCGTCATTTATGGGGATATTGTTTCAGTTCTCAGTTATTCTGATTTCAGGCAAAACTTGGTATTCTTTCACTTCAGCTGAAATGAATGTAAGAAATGAAGTAACATAAAGCTAATGTTATAATGAAGGCTGAAAAAAGGTGACTGGGATGGCTGAAAAGTTGAAGGTTCCCATATACAGGTACATCAGAGGATTGTTCAGTGAAGGAGGAAAATACCTGCCACATCCACGTCAGCATGTTGCTAGTGCTAATTCTTAAGGGTATTCATAACACTCAGAAGTCAATTTATAACTCACTTTGTACTTGTACTTATAGATGCTCTTTTTTTCTGCATGCCTTTTGAAGAATTGACTTACTTGAGGGTATTGGTCTTGCATGAGGGTATTGGTCTTGCTTGAGTAGAAAGACACAAAGTTGGGTACTTACATTAAAATTGATCTAGCAGTGGGGCAGAGCACTGGTAGCTGTGTCTTTCCAACATGGTGTCACTTTATGGCAGCTCCCCTGTATCAAGTGTTCTCCTGGGTGCTCTGCATTTCCTGCATGTAATTTCTAGAGTTTCATATTCCTTGTAAGCAGCAAGACACTTTTTTTAGTGGGTTTCTTTTAAAATGCGTGGTTGCTGCCATCCCACTTTCCTTGTCACCTGTCCAGTCTTTGGGACTGGGGAGGTTCTGTGTGTTATCCACACTTTCTTTTTAATTAGCACCCACCTTCTTACAATACTTTTTTTTTCTGCTTTGGGAGTGTGTTTGTTATTGCTGCTATCCTTCTAGGATGCTCATTGAAATCAGGCTCAGTTGTTTGTAAGGTGTATGAATCAGAAGAGGAGGTTGTTTTGAGATGTGGGAAGGGGTGGGCAAGGCAATGATGAAAAGGGAGGAATCCAAAAAGGAAATTGCTTTGCAATTCAGATAATCTTGATGGGAGAGTGATAAAGATCACAGAATCATAGAATCACCTAGGTTGGAAGGGGCCTTTAAGATCATCGAGTGCAACCATCAACCTAATACTGCCAAAACCACCACTAAACCATGTCCCTCAGCACCACGTCTACCTGTCTTTTAAATACCTCCAGGGATGGCAATTCCACCACTTCCCTGGAGAGCCTGTTCCAATGCTCGATAACCCTTTCAGTGAAGAAATTTTTCCTAATACCCAATCTAAACCTCCCCTGGCATAACTTGAGGCTGTTTCCTCTTGTCCTTTTGCTTGTTACTTGGGAGAAGAGACTGACCTTCACCTCTCTACAACCTCCTTTGAGATGGTTGTAGAGAGCGATAAGGTCTCCCCTGAGATAATTCTAATGATATCACAGGGCGGGGGGTGGGGAGCAAGAGGCAGGATGGAGACAAGACTTTGAGAGAGAGAAAAAAGTGATGTGGTCGACTGCTCTATTGGGCCTATTTCATCCTGAGTCTGCCAAGGGCTTAAAACTAAGTGTGAATTGAGGTCGGAGGGTGTATGTCTGATCTCAGGACCAGGGCATGACTTTGAGTAAGCCACACAGTCCCTTGTGTAGTTGAAGTATGTGATTTAACCATTGGAAATGCATCTGCCATGCTGTACATCTCGGATTCCATGCTCCAGCCTGGGCTTCTCACTTATTTTCTCTTGTGTTTCTGTGACTTGTTCATTTAAAACACAGTGTTTCAGGGCGGGAGACTGTTCCTTGGTACATTTCCATAGCACCTAACTCAGTAGGGCATCTCTGTTAATAGCAGCCCTGTAGGTCCTACCACATGAGCTGGCTAGAGCAGGATTCCTCCAGCTGCTACTTCCGGATTAAGTTAAGATCAGGTGAGAATGAGCTGTAGCTGTAGCACCTCTCATTTCACTTTGTTTGCTTTTTTCTTTCCTTAAGCCTGGTATTTGAGAAGTGCATGGGAATTTAGTTCTGGATCTTTTCCATAGCATGTTTAATTTTTCTTTACTGTTTGCTTTGAAGGGCGAGGGAGAGGGAAATGAAGCCAGTAGGTACAGAGAATGAAGAACTGTTACCTAGCATGGAGGTCTGAGATAATCTGATGGTGTTTGGCATGAGATCCGAGTGGCAGGGAGTAAAGGCCAAAAAAAAAGCAAAAAAAAAAAACCCAAACCCACCAACGCAGAATTAATAGAGAATTCATATAGATCTGAATGATTTAAGTAAAAAATTTGATAAGTAAACAAGGCAGCGAATAGTAGGGAGGAAGCAGTACCAATTTTTGTAGAGAGATGAATTACTCCTGTAAGAGTGTGATTAAGAGGTACAAAATGTACTTTTCCTTAAATCCTGCCTCTGGCATGAACTAGCAAGGCTCTTTGTTCTGTCCGTGGGACAAAAGCAGGTGTACTGCAAGTGCAGCTTCTGTGTCATTAAGCTGGGCACCACAAATGGACAAAATGTTTTTTTAATGCACTGAAATAAATGGACATGGAGGTGAACCGAGTACAGAAATTAAGGTACAATAAATTACTTTCCATTCATTTGAGGCATATTTTATAAGTAGAGCTATTTATGGTGCTTTTTTGACTGAGAGCAGGGATGATAAAAATCTGACAATAATTACCTTGTGGGAAAAACAGGAACAAATGAATCTGAATTCTTTGGCATTTGATCCTTGCGCAATAGATAGTAGAATGATAAAACTTGCACAAAACAGCACTGCAGTAGTATGCCAAGCTGTTTTTTATTTCATTGCAAATGACTGTAAGTGAAAATATTTGAAACTAGATGACATGCATTATGACATACCATTTAGCTACGGAGATGTAAGCTGGGATCAAAGCTTGTTTGGAAAATTGAGGTCCTTGGGAGCAGGAAGAAAAGAAGAATTTCTGACAAATAATATGAGAATTCTTCTGGGTTCCTTAGAGCGGGTCTAAGGTTGTTGTAGAGAGGTCCAGCACTTCATTACGTTGCAAGGCACGTGCTGAAGTCCATGTGTGTGAAGAATGGGTTATAATTCTTAGCCTTTTCTCGGTCACTGTCATATGAGGTCAACCTGTCGTTAGAAGTCAGGCTTGTGTTGTCAGTAATGTACTGTCTCTTCTGTGACCTCATTTTACGGTTAGCTACTCAGTTTGGTACAAGGTAGGAGCTTTAGCAAAACAAGATTGAAGTTAGTCTTTTATTTTGTCTTCATTATTATCCTAAGTTACATTTGGTAGGGTTTTGGTTTTTCAGAAGTTAGAATCACTCTGCTTTTGGAAAAGCTGTTCTCACCATTACACACACGTTTCCTCTGTAGAGGAGCAAAATGCAGTCAATACCGGAGGGCAGGAGTTGTCTTTATGCATTGGTGGCGATGCCAGGGTGGTTTGGGGAGCTGGCAGATGGCTTGTGCTCACAACAAGTGTCCTTCCCTCCCTGCTCGAACTTCTGCAGCACAGTTGCTGACATTTAACCTTAGTTATCCAGTATAAATGAAGACTCAGGCAATTCTCTTTCACACCCCACCAGAATCTATTGCTGCTGCCAGAACAGAAGTTATAGATGACACAGCAGCATGGTTCCTTGATTATTATTTTTATTAATTTTTTTCTTTTTTCAGTTCCTCGTTTTGGCATGCATTGCTGTTTTCCTCCTCCTACAAGGTTTTCGCCTGTTAGATTACTTTGTTAAATGCTTCTCTTTTCCGTTTTGTTTTTTTTTTTTTTTTTTTTTCTTCATAGTTCCAGGTATTTTCAGATTTAACTTGAGAATCTAAGTTTACAGGTTCTTTCCTCATCAGACTATGGAGTCACATGGCTAACTTTGAAAATGAAAATACTGTGGATCGTATTTGTTTTTCAGTAATTCCTCCAAGCGGTATTTATATTTTCCCCCTAACATCAGTGTGTCCAAGAGTGACACCTTTAGTTTTCTGCTTAAACACTGGCAGAAAACACTGTCAAAATGTTTTGTGCTTAGGAAGCCAGTCGGGACTTGCCTCCTCACTTAGCTCTTCAGGTTGAAACTAGATCCCTTCTTACAAGTTTCAGAAGGTCTTTGTCTAATTCCAAACAGCCAGATGATCTGCTTGGGAAGTAAAAATTCGGAACATTCCCCAAACCAGTAACAGAGTCTTGATCCCTTAAAACTCTAAGTGATGTTTCTAAAACAGATTTGAAACTATTAAGTTGCAGTGCTCAAGTGAATTGAAGCATTGGACTGTACTGCATGCCAGCAGTTGAAGGCAACGTTGCATATTAAGGGCTCTACCATTTTCCAGCTTTACATTGATGAAAGATTAGTGTAACGCCTTCTCAAGGAACATCAGAAGCCAGATCCAGACTTACTTGGGGTCAATGGAAGGATTTTTGCCTTTCTGGGGAAAGTTCTGCAACACCAAATATCTCGAACACTTTTATGTAAATTCCCCACTTCTATTAAGGAGGAGCCACCGGAAACACTAGGATCCTCCTCCAGCTCATTTTTAAAATCTCAATGATTAATAATTCACGCTGTATGAAGCTGTCTGGAGAAGCAATAGCACTTCTGGGCACTCGATATTGTTTCAAATTGTCTGTTGTTCTCGTGCTTTAGCACAGGAATTGATTATCTAATTGGATATATGGTAATCCTTTAGATATATGACCTTGTTTAATCCTTCCCCAACATACTAAATTGCTAGGCAATTAACAGGATTTGCAGCTTTCCATGATCTTCACGATGTCTATCCATGCATAAGGATAAGTGTATTTGTGTCTGAAATGAGAAAAGAAAAAACCTTCAGATTGCTGAATTTTGTGTAAATTTTATTTTTCAATATGTTTCATGTTCTTCTTTTCTTTCCCTTTTTAGGTATTACATAGAAATGGCTTTATGGATCTGGACACTGAGCATTTTGAGCTGTTTTTGCATCACCTTATCCAGAAATGAGGAACTGAAAATTTTTCAGAGTCCTGCAGAACTAAATCATCTAATGGTGGATAATGACACTGGGATAATCTATTTGGGAGTGGTAAATGCTCTGTATCAGCTTACAGAAAACCTGGAATTAATAAGGTCTGTAGAAACGGGTCCAAGAAAGGACAACAAAAAATGCACACCTCCGATTGATGAAAATCAATGTAAAGAGGCAGTACTGACTGACAATTACAACAAACTATTGTTGCTGAACAAGGCGGATAAAACAATTGTGGTGTGTGGAAGCCTTTTCAAGGGAATCTGTGCCATCAGAGATCTAGAAGACATTAGCAAGGAGCACTATTATGTAGACAGTAGTGGAGAAAAGTCTTTTGTAGCAAGCAACGATGAGAATGTATCAACTGTGGGATTGATCACTTCTGTCAAGGACGAGCAAGTGCTGTTTGTTGGGAAAGGGAATGGACCAAATGATAATGGGATAATAATCAGCACTCGGCAGCTCCACGAAAAGGATGGGAAAGACATTTTTGAAATGTATACAGACTCGGCAGCTGTTAAGTCAGCTTATCACTCGTCAAGCACACAACAATTTGTGGCAGTCTTTGAGGATAAAAATTATGTTTATTTTATTTTCAATCAGCAAGAGAAACAGCCCGTCAATAACCGCACACTGATTGCACGTCTGTGCAAAGACGATACCCATTATTATTCCTACTTTGAAATGGACTTGGGTTGCAAAGATGATGATGGTGCCTATGACCACTGTCATTCTGCTTACGTCACTACCCCAGGAGAAGAGCTGGCTGAGAGCATGGCTCAGCAGGAACAAACTACAGATGGTGTCTCTGATGACAAAGTTCTCCTTGCACTCTTCAGCAAAGTAAACAAAGATAACGGCTCTCTAAAATCTGCCATGTGTATGTTCTCCTTGCGGCACATCAATGAAAAGATGGAAAAAAACCGGAATGATTGCTACACTAAAAAGAATACCAGCTCATTTTACAAACTTTTTTCAGCAGAAAACCCGTGTGCATCACATGGACTGGTAATATCTGTATCAGTTTTAGAATCTGTGTTAGAATTAGTGGAAAATATATAACTGCATGTTTTGGGGTGGCTTTGAGCTAAACTATAGTGAGATCAGATGACTGAAAACTCAATAGCTGGATTCACTATAGAAATGGAATGTAGCTGGGGGGTTTGAGGAACAGGCCAAGCAAGAAGTGGCAAGATAGTCATAATTTTGAGTCTTTCAAAAAAAAGGTTTGATGTCTTCTGAAAGATTAATATTGGTTTCATAAATGCATTTCTTTTAAAGGTTTCCTTCCGGTATGGAAATTACTAGGCCAAATGCAGTGATTTGTTATGCCTGTAATCAGCTTCTGGATGATCACTGTAGACAATTCCGGTCTCTGCCAGCATATTTATAATGTTTTTAAATGGTATTGAGAATCTTGTAGGTGATATCTGGAGTTCACTGTTGTTTCTCCCTTGGATTTGAATTATCAGATAACAGGAAATATGCATGTTTTGTATATTCAGGTGGTGTTCCTATTTTGCTCTGTCTCAAAATACTTTAATAGCATGATGGCCACCTTCATTTTCTTTTTATGGTTTGTCATTACCTTGTCTCTGAGGTTTTTGGAGGGCATGGTTACACCCCTCCAGATACTGTTCTTCAATTTATGACTGCATTTCTGGCAGGCAGTTTTCAGCATCTCTGTTGACTTTATGATGTTTTTGCCCACACCACTCAACCTGTTCCCAAGCCCTACTTGTGCATGCGGTTCATTCCTGCAGCCAACACTAAACCAGGTCTTAAAAATAACTCAGCCAGCTTTTAGGAGAATGTCTTACTTCCCCAACGTGAGCAAGTTACACACTTGCATCAGCAGCTGTTTTAGCGCAGCTTGAGGAGTGGCGTGCTACAGTTCAGGGCTAGGAGTGAACAGCTGAAGAGATGGGGCATGGGAATACCCTATGGTGGTATTGACTCCTTTGCCTCATGAAACCACAGCCCTCTCCCACACAGGAGGTCGCTAGCACTGGTAAGAAGCCAAAAGAACACTTTTTGCTTCCAAACACCAGTGTTACTCACTGCGGTACCCTGCATCTGAGGTGAGCATCAAACATAGAAATCCTGAATGTGACAAGTAGAGCAGCCTTGGCTTCCGGCAAAAAGGAGGTGTGGATTTCAGATCAGAAAGACAGTCTTGTTACCAAATATAGCGGAAAAGGCAAGGTGTGAATGAACTTCCTTCTGGTGGCACTCCCTGCCACTCAGGATTAAAGCGTAGTGAAGAGGGAACGTGTTGAAGTTCACGAGACGGTTGCCAGTGGGTTGCTTTTGTATGGATAGCAGCAAATTAAGAAACAAAACGGCATTAAAAAAACAGTCTTCAACACAAAATTGGCCAACCCGATCTATATGACATGTTCATTTTAATTAAACAAACCAGTTACTTTTTAAACTGTGCTGCTATAATGAAACAGAAACAAAATAATTCTCTCCCCATGTCTCCTGGAATGTGAAAGCATTGAAGCAGTTTGCAATTAGCAGGCTGCTTTCTGATTGCTGCCTCTTGGCTGGGGGAAAACGGGCAGACAATCCATTTCTCTCTTTCTACTCTTCTATGTCTGAGGGGTATTATACTGTCTGGTAATAGGGTTGCACTTCATTCTTAGCTAGGAATTAGTGATCTGAATGTTTAACATCGCTCTGTATTGCTATTCCTTATTAGAATGCAAGCAAAAATTTCCCCTGTGGCTCTGAACACTTGCCGTACCTTTTGGGAAGTAAGAATGGTGTTATAGAGAAGCCGGTACTGCAGAAAGAAGGGATGAATCTCACGGCCGTCACTGTGGCTGTGGAGAACGGGCATACCGTGGCCTTTCTGGGAACATCAGATGGCAAAATTCTTAAGGTAACAAACTGGACTTTAAAGACTGGAAGGTGTTTAAAAGGTCGCGAACTGTAGTGATAGCAGACTTCTACTCTGAAACTAAATGGGATTTACAAGATCACATACCGGGAGCGGATTCTCTTGGAGCTTGGTATTTTTAATTTCAAAGAAAACCCACATTATTTCTGATGTACCTCAGCTAGCTGATACACAGATTGAATTAGCATCGCCTGAATGACACTTTTCCCGAAGGATTAGATACCTACTGAGAGCCCTATATAAATAGCCTTAGGTAATCTAACAGCTGCTCTAGCCTTATCTCTATTCAAGGCCATCCTAGTTTAAGACCAACTTTTAATTTTGTAATCATTCTGGCCATTTAGTGAATAGAGATGGCAATACAAAGTGCAGGCTGGAGCTCGGCTGAATTCTGACGGTGTGGTGGGGGGCTCAAGGGTTCATGTGTTTGTGGTGTTAAAATATCAAGACTGCAATGCCAAACACCTTCTTTTGCGTGAAGGAGAGTGATGGCCATGTGCCACTACGTGGTTCGAAATTTGAAGCTGAAGCTGTTGGTTACCATAAGGGAAGATGACAAATTTGAACATGTTCAAGTGCAAAGGCAAAGTTGAGAATTTTAATTTTACAGCACTAAAATAAATCAGTATTTACAAAAAAACCCCTATACAAATATTAGCTATTGTGAGCAGTGAGCAATTTCTTTTCATGACTTTTATGCTTTGCTTGCTGCTTTTGATGCTATATAATTCAAATTGAAATGTTTTCCCTAATGTGAATTTGTGAACTTGAGTAAACACAGCATTTTCTTTAATCATAGAATCATAGAGTCATTCAGGTTGGAAAAGACCTTCGAGTCCAACCATAAACCTAACAAGTCCACCACTAAACCATGTCCCTAAGTGCCATCTCTACACGTCTTTCAAATACCTCCAGGGATGGTGACTCAACCACTTCCTTGGAGAGCCTGTTCCAATGCTCGATAACCCTTTTGGTGAAGAAATTTTTCCTAATATCCAATCTAAACCTCCCCTGGTGCAACTTGAGGATGTTTCCTCTTGTCCTTTTGCTTGTTACTTGGGAGAAGAGACTGACCCCCACCTCACTACAACCTCCTTTGAGGTAGTTGTAGAGAGCAATAATGTCTCCCTGCAGCCTCCAGGCTAAACAACCCCAGTTCTCTCAGCCGCTCCTCACAGGACTTGTTCTCTGGACCCTTCACCAGCTTTGTTGCCATTCTCTGGACACGCTCCAGCACCTCAATGTCCTTCTTGTAGTGAGGGGCCCTGAACACAATGTTTGAGGTGCGGCCTCACCAGTGCCGAATACAGGGGGGACAGTCACTTCCCTCTCCTGCTGGCCACGCTATTGCTGATACAAGCCGGGATATTATTTGCTTTCTTGGCCACCTGGGCACACTGCTGGCTCATGTTCAGCCAGCTGTCTACCAACACCCCCAGGTCCTGTTCTGCCAGGCAGCTTCCCAGCCACTCTTCCCCAAGCCTGTAGCGCTGCCTGGGGTTGTTGTGACCCAAGTGCAGACACTTGGCCTTGTTGAACCTCATCCCATTGGCCTCAGCCCATGGATCCAGCCTGTCCAGATCCCTCTGTAGAGCCATCCTACCCTCAAGCAGTTCAGCACTCCTGTCCAGCTTGGTGTTGTCTGCAAACTTACTGAGGGTGCACTCAATCCCCTCGTCCAGGCCATTGATAAAGATATTAAAGAGAACTCGCCCCAGTACTGAGCCCTGGGGAACACCACCTGTGACCGGCCGCCAACTGGATTTAACTCCGTTCACCACCACTCTTTGTGCCCAGCCTTCCAGCCAGTTTTTTACCCAGCAAAGCATATGCCTGTCCAAACCGTGAGCAGCCAGTTTGTGGGAAACGGTGTCGAAGGCTTTAATAAAGTCTAGGTAGACAACATCCACAGCCTTTCCCTCATCCACTAAGCAGGTCATCTTGCCATAAAAGGAGATCAGGTTAGTCAAGCAGGATGTGCCTTTCCTAAGGTCTGACCGGCCCTGATCACCTGGTTTTCCTGTGTGTGCTGTGCAATAACACTCAAGATGATCT
This sequence comes from Chionis minor, assembly GCA_013398295.1. Lineage (NCBI taxonomy): Eukaryota > Metazoa > Chordata > Aves > Charadriiformes > Chionidae > Chionis > Chionis minor. The sequence goes on from VZSF01011189.1 coordinate 406,348, forward strand.
GCTCCATAACTTTCCCCAGCACCAAGGTCAGACTGACAGGCCTGTAGTTCTGCTGATCCTCCTTTCGGCCCTTCTTGTGGATGGGTGTCCCATGTGGTAGCCTCCAGTCAGCTGGGACCTCCCTGGTGAGCCAGGACTGCTGATAAATGATGGAAAGTGTTTTGGTGAGCACTTCCGCCAGCTCCCTCAGTACCCCTGGGTGGATCCCTTCCGGCCCCGTAGACTTGCGTGTGTCTAAGTGCTTTAGCAGGCTGGTAACAATTTCCCCTGGGATTATGGGGGATTTCATACTGCTGCCCTTCCCTCTCTTCCAGCTCAGGGGGCTGGGTGCCCAGAGAACAACTGGGCTTACTAATAGAGACTGAGAAAAAGAAGGCATTGAGTTACCTTATCCTTTTCCTCGTCCTTTGTCACTATGTTTCTGTCTGCATCCAATAAAGGACAGAGATTCTCCTTAGCCCTCCTTTTGTTGTTAAAGTATTTATAGAATCATTTTATAGTCTTTTACAGCAGTAGCCAGATGTAATGATAAATGTAGTGATAAATGATACTTGGGGGGAAAAAAGCAACATTAATCACCTTTCTTTCTTCCATGAAATAGGTATTCCTGTCATCTGCTGCAACTGAATACAGCTCTATTACTATTGAATTAAACAAGCCCATAAAGAATGACCTGGTTCTTGACCAAACTGGAGAAAATCTGTACGTGATGACCACAGACAAGGTAACGTGTCCTGCTTGCGTTAGGGACCAGGTTTGCTTTTACTTTCTCTGCAACTTTACCTGAGATTTGTACACTTCTCAGTAGTTCCTGGAAGTTGCCCCGTTTGGTGGGGCTCCCCCCACTCTGTGTGTATGAAGACCTTTCTCAAGTCCAAGCTGATGGACTTGATTGTTGTGACTTGGAGAACTGTTATATACTTGATGTTTAGCAGCTGGAAACGGGAAGTGAGTTCACCTCTAAAGCTCTCTTATGGACACTGGGAGAAGGATGAAGTTGAGATGTTTGGCACCAGCACACCACAGGGTCAGGCAACCTTAGTGCTCAGTGTGGTGTCTGTGGTGTACCAGTGGATGCTCTAGCTGCCATCGGTCCTTTTCAAGAGTACTTCAGGATTTAGGATGCTGGCAGCTGACATAATAGTATTTACACATCTGTAAAGCCACAAGGAGTTTTCCTGGGTCTTGCCATCAAAAACTAAGAAGCAATGGAGAGAATTATAACTTTGAGAAACACTTTTGTTTGAGCTTCTACTAGAACCAAGTGAGCACAGCAGGAAAGGTCAGACTTTGCTATGAAAGGCACCGGTAGTCTCTTCTAGGTTCCCCTTCTCTGTGCTGGCAGGTGAGGCACAAAGGAGGTTCATAAAGAAGGGAAGGGAAAAAGCAAGTAGGAGACGAGAGGGATGCTGGATTTCTCCTTCACCTCCAGCTGTAACCCTCTTCTGACACTTCTCTTTGTGGTGGCTGGAGCTGCCAGCCTCAAACATGTGGTTCAGCAGCTCTCCAGGATGGGCTGGGTGGCAGGCTGCAACCATCTGCAGCACTGACAGTGACATGAAATGGGACGTGGGAAACGCTCTGGCAGCAGTAATATGGGGAAAATGAGTGGGGCTGTGAAAGGAGAGTATTTGGGGGAAACAGTGCGAGAAGAATGTTCTTTATTTTATAAAAGGATTAATATAAATTCCTTCTGTGGGAATGTTATGTTCTAGCTGAAGGTTTTCAGGCTAGAATCCACATTAAAAAAAGTGCCAGAGAAGCGACTGATAAAGCATTTAATAATATGACAGTGTGTGCAAGAGGTTACTTCATTTTATATTTTATTTTGGAGTAATTGATACTTCTCATGTGGGTTCTGTTCAGATTTGGAACAAAACTCCAAACTTAAACGTTGTCCACAAAAGCCTGGTTGGCCTTGCACCCCGTTTGTCAAGCTGACATGTTTCTTAAGAGGTCCCCACCTGGCTGTGGTGTGAGCTGCTGAGCAGCCTAAGGGGTGGCAGCAACCTTGGAGGAAGACAAGTTTTGTAGTGACAGTCAGCTTGAAGTGGTAGAATTTCAGAAGGCCACAGATGATTTTTTTCAGAGAAAATTTGCAAAAAAATAATTGCATCTCTACAAAATGTTTAAATTTAGAAAGCAGTGAATTTCTGCCAGAGAAAGGATTTCAGTTTAATCTTTTACAAGTAGCTCTCTTAGACTCCACAGTTTCTGAATAATGTGAATAATAGTTTTCTTTTACAAAACCTGTTCAGCTTAAATATGAATAACTAAAGTTGGGAGCTCTGTAATGGCATTACATTACTGTCATCTCCGGGAGTTAATTACAACGAGCAGTCCCACCCACTTTTAGAAGCAGATAGACAGGAGGAGAATGGAGGCCTTCGGAGCTGGCAGAAACGAAGCAACGTAAGGAAGGGGAGAAGAATAAATGCTGAAACGTGCACTTCTGGGTTAAGCACGTCTGGGATTTGTGGGAACAGAGATATCAGAACCCTGCCCTGGGAGATAGGATGGTTTAGAGTTATTTAAAATAAGGTAAACAATAAAGGGCAGGCTAGCCGCACTGGTAAGTGTGCTTAATGCTAAGCTACCTGGCAGATGCAGCATTTGGAAATGAATTGCTTGGGCTCTGTAAGCACTTGAGCACAGGGAAAGTGATGATGTGGTGGGTGATAACTTGAAGCAGCCTTTAAAAAGAAATCAGATCGAGAGAAATACAGGGAAGAACAGTACAGGGGTTAAGAGCCATAGTGAAAAATAAGCTCTTCCTTTCCTGTTTCACTTCTCCTCCCCCTTCTCCTCCCAGCTTCTCCTGCTGTGTCAATAGCAGTGGGTGGCTTGGAGCAAATGCTTTCAGAAGTCAGCCCCCTCCTCCCTGCTGTGCTCCCAGAGCTTGGGCAGAGAGCAGGAGAAGCCCCTTCCAGCTTCTTGGGGGGCTTGGACAGGAGCGTACCACCCCTGCCACGCTCCTGCTGGTTCGTTACAAGTGAACATCACTGGTAGATTCCTCACAGTATGTACTGTATTGGGAGGAACGCAGAAGCCTGTGGCAGTCGCTTACCACAACCGCTAGCTTGTTTGCCTGTTTTAGCTTTTACCACTCTCTCTGATTAAGAGTGCCAATTAGAAAATCTCTAAAATCAGTTTCGCTGCATTTTGAAGCTGCCTGTAAATGGAGCTGCTTTTTTTTTTTTTTAAAATCCATTAAGTTTATGCAAAACTTGCACAGACGGCAATCTCTAGGGCTTGTTTCTGCCTGCCAGAGTTATGAAATAAATACTTTGTCGTAAAAAAGCTGTTCACTGGATACTAAATTACTCCTGGGTACCAGTTAGTGAAACAGAGTGCCAGTAGCTCAGCTCCAGTTAGGTAAGAATCTGTGGAAGAAGGGAGTGGAAAGAGTGCTAAAAAGGTAAACGTCTGTATTAATATATGCAAGAAAACTACCCAATATTGACATTTTCCTTAACTGAGTGAAACTGAACTCTTTGAATGTGAAAGAAAAGGCCAAACTCAGACTTTCAAAGTAGCCTTGTAATTGCCAGTTGTTTTAAATGAAAGGATAAGGTAGAAAAAAGAAAGCTTACACCTCAGAGTTACTGTTGTTAGACTTTTTGTGCTCTTTAAAAGTAAAACCTATAGGAAGACCTATGTCTCGTTCTCCTCTTGCATCATTTCAGCAGCAAAACTAAAAGGGATGGTTGTGCGCTGGCTCCTTTATCTGTGCACCAAAGAAAAACAAAATTGTTTATTTTCAGCATCAAAGGAAATCAAAACCAGAAGCCATATACTTACTGGGGGACTGAGACATGAGAACTGATGATGCTCTTTTCCCTGCTGCTTCCTGTCATAATTATTTCCCTTTTTTTTTTTTTTTTTGTGAATATATTGCGTGGTGGAGGGTTATGCGCGGAGAAGTGCAGTAACCCGAAGCGCCCTGGCTCTCTCACGCTTGCAGACTTTCTGAAATGCCTTCTGGCTAAAAGTGCCACTGACGGTCACATTTCCAGTCAATTTCAGCTCTGTGCTAGTGATATGGAGGGGAGTATATTTTGTTTAAAAAATGATCTAGCCAGTGCCAAGTTAGCCTCTTCTGTTCCACAGGAGCTGTTTCTTGAACTCAGAGTGTCGTTACTGCAGTTTCTGTCCTGTCGTGCCCACCATAACGCAGATTTCCAGAAGTAACAAAGCTGGAGGAACTGAAAAGTTCAATTTTTGTCAGACTTGCTCATGATTCTGGATTATAGTAATGTCCAGCATTACTTTGGAGAGAGATTAGGGGATATCGGAGTGGGAAAAAAAGCAGGAAAAGTGTGTGAAATTGGACTTTGTTAAGGGGGAAATAACCAGGCTCTGGTTTTGTGTGGATTTTCTTAAAATCAAGCTGAGCTCCGATCATAATAATACAGGGTCAAGTATTCGGCACTGTACAACACTGTTTCCATCTTCTTGTGGCTTCTTCAGGTCCCTTACAGTTTCCCTTATTTTGGTTCTCCAGGTGCATCGGATACCTGTGCAGGACTGCCACAAATATTCAGACTGTGAGAAGTGCACGCAAGCGAGGGATCCGTACTGCGGCTGGTGTGTGAGGGAGGGCAGGTGAGTGCTGCTGGTGCTTTTTTTGGGTGCAAGCAGTGGAATAGCTCAACTTTTGACACTTGCCATGGGTTACTGCTCAGTGTAGTGACCCCAGCTTTTGGTACTCAGCCTTATGCTCCTGATAGTGATTTAATTTTATCACACAGGCATTGGTATCTGTCTTGCGTGCACACAGATAAATCCCCATTGATTTCTGCAGATTTGATTAGCTTGGGAAAATATATACTTTTGTGTTGCTACTGAAAATCAGTATACATATTCTAACTGCATGTTTTATCACTCTCTAAACTGTATGGTCAAATGTTCTCCCAGAAATTAAGAGAGTGCTCCTTATTTAATGTTCAGAAAATATAGCATGTATTTTAAGTATATCAGGAAAGTGTAAAACTGCATAAAAGAAAAAACTGAAATAAACTATATAGCTCAAACGCTGTTTTTATATATATATCATCTTATCAAGATGTGTAGCTACACTGAACTCTCACCTAACTGTAGGAGAGTAGAAAGTAGCCTTTGGCTGACTATCTGCAAAGGTTAACTGAATTAATATTCAAACACATGTAAACTAGGACAGCACTGAACAGCTCTGGAATGTCTCTGCTTTGCACTCGTCATTGATTGGAGTGGCGAGAAGGAAGAGCAGTCCTGCAGCTCTCTTTTTCGACTACTAAGTTAATTAACCCCTTGGCATGAGCGGTTGGGAATCCGTGATTCTAAGTACTTGCTGTTGGAACAAAGGGGCTATTTAATTATAGTATGCAGATGAATTTCAGGCTTCTAGTTTCCTGTCTGAAAATGTGAACTATCACATCAAGGTACCTATCAGCCTGATGTGTAGCAGAATATGGAGCACTGCAGAGAAACTTATGCAGTGCATGCAGGTTTATGTAATATACTGTAACTCTTCCAGCCTGGGTTTCGGTTGCTGTGGATGAAACCTGGGGATTTGGAATATACACCTCAAACTCCTCCTGGGCTGCGGGGAGTTGAAGGTCGTGTCATATATCATACAAAAGGCAATTTTCCTTAGATTTCCCTTCAGGTTTCTGGTATGACCACTGACCTCAATATCTCAAAGTATTAATGGTCTCTGAGAACAGGAAAACATGAATTTTTGCATTTACTAGTATTTCCTTCCAATGAGGAAAAAAAAAGTTTTTAATTTCTAATGTTTTTCTCATCTGCAGAAAGTACTGTCTCGTGATCATGCACAGCATTTCATAGTGTGTATAGGGATTTGTTATATGAACGTAGACTCTGTATGTAAATGATATCTTTAAAGATAGGGTTGACAGAACTGTGCAGTAACTGCACTGTGTCCCTGATAAGTTAATAGTCTTCCGCTCCAGCAGCTAGAGATCCTACAGCATTTTCTCCTAAATTTTGCACAGAATGGAAAGCATACGCATAAGAATGTCCCCATACACACATTTCTACAAGCTTTTGTAGCCACATATGCAGCTTCTGCGCTGCAGCATCTCTTCTTTCTGTCCTTCTCGTACATGAATGAGCTGGGAAAATCTCCCAATAATTTTGGTGAGGCTGCACAACTGCTATTGTCTTCCCATAATGGTAACGGTGCTCCAGCAGAGAGAGGTCTTACATAGTGGCAGGAATTAATGAAAACATTCACTGCAAAAGTAACATTTCTACTGCTACGGTTTCACAGGAGCTCTCTGCAAACCCGTGTGCTCTCAGCAACGCAGCACACCTCTATTGTGTTTGTACTGTCACATGTTCAGTGTCCTTTTAGTGGCACCACATAGCTGTCTGCCGCTTGACCTGCAGAAAAACCACACTGTGCCCGCTCGTTCAGGAGTTTGTTATATATCACAATGAGGATTAATCAGCCTGGTTTCAGATGATCAGCAATGGCTGCATTGTCTGATGGCTGCTGTGCTAAATACCACTGCCTCTGTGTGGGTTTGGGTTGTCTAATCCAAGGTGGTGTCCAAAATATTATAGGTATACGTTTCCCCACTTGCTTTTGACATCTCAAACCATCAATACTGATTCTTCCACTTATTCTATTAAAAGTTATCTTGGGTTCAATGATCTTAAAGGTCCAACCTAGACCATTCTATGATTCTATGAATAGTCAATACTAAAGTGAATTCCCAGTCATCTTGTGTGTAATTTTAGTCTCTAATACTGAAATTGTTGAGTAGTTCAGAGAAAGCAGAGTCCAGCTGTAATATTGCTTTGCTTTTTTTTTTATTCCTGTTTTGTCAGGTGCACAAAGAAGGCAGACTGTGGAACAGCTGATAAGGAGAACCACTGGCTGTGGAGCCCAAGCGGCACGTGCACGACTGTCATTAGTGCAGACCCTCTAAATATGAGTCGCACAGACTCCGGAGAGGTATGACAAGTGCTTTCCCTACATGTTCTTAAAGCACATTGATGTGACTACCAGGAAGATGAATATCTGCATTTCTTTGTGCACAGTGGTGACAAGGAATAGGATAGTGTTTTGGGTATCTCAGTGTCTGGTATTTCTCACAGTGCTCTTTCTTGCCTGCTTGTTTTGGAGGTTGCAGTTTATATTTTCTTCTGAGAAATGTTCTTTTTGACCTTCTCTGTAAACGAAAATGATGCACTGGTATGGGTGATAAAGCACTTACACTTATCTGAATATTATGAAAGTGTTGCACAGTGTTGTATAACCCATAAAAAGTAATTGATAGGGGAGATTTCACGCTGCCCTTTCAGCTTACTTGAGCATAAACTTAAGTAAGCAGCAAAGCCATAAGCTGTTGCTTTAAAATCAGCAATGGATTTGTCTACACAGCGAAGTCTGGGTACATGGACAAGGTAAATTCAGCATGCAAAATGACTCTGTGGCAACAAAACCGAGTGTTCAGACTGTGACCAGAGTGCCATAGCTTGCTCTAACTCCAAATGGAGCATGCCAGTACAGACTGAGGGTTTCCTGGGGATACTCAGCACATAAAATCAGTAAAATGGCTTTTAATCTCTCTTAATCAGAATAAAAGATACTTTAATTCAAGTCAATTTAATTCCATTCCTATACGATGTAAACAGCATTGTGTTAAGGCCATTTCTATGTTGAATAAAAATGTTAGTAGAGTGTAACTAGTCCACTTAAAATCCACACCTTCTCTTAGTTCAGGTCTTGTCAACTTGTTTTGACAAGTCTCTGGTGTCTCACATCAGCATCTGAAGCCAGAATACCTAAAAAACGAAACCAAACCCAACTTCAGATGGGCGTTTACATGCTGCCTGTACCATCGCTAATGGCACTGTCTCCTCATGATTCCTTTACTCAGCAAAAAACATTGCAGCTCATAACATAGTGGACCAGTGTCAGTGTGAAAGGGATGATTGTCATTCCTACTGGCAATACAACATGGAAAAAGTTAAGCTGTATAATTAACACACCTGAAGCATTAAATCAAGGACAGCATGCAAAATTTAATTTCAATTTTTTCCTTTTTCCTTGCTAAATGTTCCCATATTATTTCGCTTTTAGTTTCTCACATGCGCTCTGTGTTGGTCGTGTTCTTGAGGAGGTTAAGATCTCACCATCACTCTTTCAGGAATCCTTTTTCAGCAGTAACCATAGATCTCAGTGTTCTTGCATGTACATTGAGTCTTGAGGAAGCCACTTTTCTGTTCAACCCTTTGAGATTCCAGCTTTTCCAGCCCGTCCAGCCTTGGTTTCATTATTCACTAGTAACACCTAAGTTTAATGTAAATTTAAATGTATCAGGATTTAAATGTTAACTACTCTGTTTACTATTGCTAAGCTGGATGCTGAGAACAAGAATAAAACACTTTGGGTGTGTCTGTACAGACATTTTTGTTCTGAGCTAATGCATTGACAGGGCAGGAGGTTTTTGTATCAGCCTAATTCAGTATATACCCAGGCTGGAAAAATTGGTAGAGGTGTAAGAAGAGAAGATTAGCAGATGGTAAGAAATAAAAATTGAAAAGGAGAACCATCTTCTGTGACATTAGCCAAAATATTGCTGGCCAAGAAAAAAAAAAAAGCATGGTTGAAATTCTCTGGCCATAAATCTTACTGGGTCTTGGTTCGCTTCTTTCAAATACTTTACCCTTTTGAAATTTCGTTTCCAGGTGAAACTGACTGTAAGTCCATTGCCAACTCTGACTGAGAGTGACAAGATTTTGTGTACATTCGGTGAAACAACCCATGAGGCTCGGTTAGAAGAAGGGGTTATTATTTGTGATTCACCCAATACAATTCCTCCAACACCAAAAGGTCAAGGTAAAGAAATATTGCTACACTCCATGTATAATAGGAGGAAAGAACATAACCTGCTGCTTCTAATGTGATGCTCTGATATGAGCTGCATACAAGGTTTTTTCCTTTTCCAGTGCCTTTCCACAAATAGTCTATTGCTGAACTTTGTCCATTCAAATATTTGGGGGGAGAAGTTTGCTCAAACTTTTTCCATTGCTGTATTTATGAGCTGTAGGATTCCAAGTGTTTCTACCAGGAACCTGAAAGAGGAGCTTTGCAGAGGCCCTGTGTCCCAAACAAACAAAACCCAGCTTCTATAACCTTACCCTGATCACTCCGACCTGTGGGGCCAGAAGAGCAGCCACACATGTGCTTCAGATGTCAAGTTTTTCATCTCTGATGTCTTAGTTTTGCTCTAGTCAGCTGTAGTTCAGTGGCTTGTTTTCTGGTCCATGTCACAAGGCTGTTCTTTCTCTCGTAAAGCCTTCTGCCTCTTCTGCTATGTGCCCTCCAACATCTGCAATAGTAAGTCCAGTGGAAAAATATGTGATGGTGTAAGTAAAGGCTGTATCATTGTTCTGAACCACTGATTATATGCTTAAGGTCTGTTGCCAACCATAATTCTTATGCTATTTCCTAGATAGTGCTTTGTCCATGCTTTAAGTTCATACATCTTGATGCATAAACACATGGAATAAAACTGGTTACACAGCACTGATTATTATGCATTGAGTTTAAAGAAACGAAAAGAAAAAAAAAACCAAAACGGGGAGCTCTTGCAGCTTGCAGTGGTGCGCCCGAGGATAACCTTTTTGTGTGTAACAGCCATGATCTGTCACAGCAGTACTTGGAAGCACTTTTTAAGATACATTTCAATTCTCTTAAGGCTGAAACAGGTGAAAATCCAGTTTCAGTTGCAGGAAGAGTAATGATTTTAAAATCTCACTCAAGTTTTAAACTAGCTGGGGTGTGTCACGGTATCAGATTATGCTAAATGTTAAAGCAGCACTTCCTTATTTAGAGCCAATTCACGTTCCCTAAATATTTTGTAAAGCAGGACATAGAGCAGCCAGGTTGATAAACATGACAGCTTGATGTCTTCCGGCATAAAATGTGAGATGAGAGCCCTGTCAGGGATGGCATTCAAGTAAGCAAGTCACTTGGGAATAATACACACCTCTGAGTTTGTCACACAGAGATCCATCTGAAAGGATGTTCAAAAGTAGTATAAAGATGCTCAGAAGCTTGGCAGACACTTCAGCAGAAGGCAGATGGTTATTAGCATGGGCAGTGGTTCCTGGCAGCATGTGACAAAAAGTCCTCAGCCACCCACTTACTGTTGAGAAACCCTATTGAGTTTGGAGAGGTCTGGATTGCTTTAGTTAGGGTTGGCTCCAAAGGGATCGGACATTTCTAGAGAGGAAGGATGCTTTTTTACAGTCCCGTTGTTAGGAAATTCCCTGGCATTCCTACCAGTCTGAAATATTCAAGGGGACCCAGTGCAGGCAAAGGTGACTGACTTCCAGCCAAGCAGCTTCTTCAAAGAACCTGTTCAAGGAAAGCAGAGTTTGAAATTGCCCAATAGCTTGTGAAATAGCTTGTGACAAGGGCTTAATGATTTCTGCAAAAGGTATCTCAAACATCTTCACTGAGGAAGGCACCCATTTCTGAAGGTACATTTTTCACTCTTAGTTCAATAATGATCCAGACAAGAAGTACATTTGTGGAGAAATCATGTACAGCAAGCTGAAGATCACAAGTGCCTGTGGTAACTTAGCGTTTCAGGCACTGTCGGGCATTAACCACAAAGATCACTTGCTTTAATTCACATGACGATGACAGTTTTAATCCATAAACAAAACAAGTAATTTTACATGCAGACATATCCATATTTAAGAAAATGTTTTATTTAAAATGACTGTTCTAGTGCCAGTTTTCATCTGCGTTCAATTATGCCCTTATTCAGTTTCCTTTGTTCTCCTAGACTCTAAAATTCTAGCATGATAGCACCGCTGAGAAACACTTCCATAAAACAAAACTATTCTGTAATTTTGCTTCTTCCCTTTATCCCATTTCTGCTTTTCTTCTGACAACCATGAGCTGAAAAATTCAGAAAACTTAAAAAGACAAAACAGAGCCTATAGATCTGGCATATGACAGGTCATGAGATCCAGGGTGTCAACGGTATAGTTAAATATTTGCTTATGTCCTGTAAAATAATAGAATTATTATCATTGCATCATTCAACTCAAGAGCTAAAGAATTCAACAACCACTTAGATAATTTTTTTTTCTTTTGTGATAGATCATGTTTCAGTTCCACTTCAGTTAACCTTTGGAAATAACAAGATATTTTTTGCGTCACATACTTACCCTTTTTATGACTGTGGAGAAGCAATGAATCTTTTTGAAAATCAGCCGTAAGTATTTCAGCTTCTTAACTTAGGTGTTTAGTAGCGTGGTGTTTCAGGTAACTGGCAGCTGATTTACTCAATCATTTCATCATTTAGCCTTTGGCACTCAATTTGCCAGTGTCCAAATCCTTTTTCTTACATTTTAACGGAGTTGAAAAATGGTTGACGGGCACCAGGTGAACCGGTAACATAAACCACATGGAATGGGAATATTCATGGCACGTATAATTAAAGGCCAGTTTATTGGATTGCCATTGCAGGTGAGCTCCATCAACGTCTGCTTACCTACTTGTTCTCTGAAACATTAGATTTGTGCTTTGGGTCACAGTGTGTTGAACTGGGACGTTCAGAGCTGACTCTGCTCCTGTCATCTGCCCGGCTCGAAATGTTGCTGCCCCAAGGCAGGCACAGCCACCCCAAACCCCACTTTGTTCCATCTTAGGTATGAAGGTTGATCAAGATCTTTTCCAGTCTTCTCAGACCTGATCTCAAAGCTTGAGCTATGGATTTCTGGTCCTTGTTCAAATATGTAAGGGAGAAAATAGCTTTTGGGGGTTCTTGAACTGCTCTTACTATAAAATTTTCAGCTTAATATAGTAAGGACACTGTAACAGATTGATCTACCCTCAATGAATAAAGATGGAATTTCAGTTACTTTTTTTGTCAATGGGGGAAAAGGCCTGACAGTTTGTCATGACTATCATGTTATATTTGTAGATGCTATTCCTGTGCAAGCAATAGATGGAATTGCCAGTGGGACTGGAAGAAACATATCTGTGAAAAGTCCTCTCCAGTACAGGATGTGATTAAACAAAATATGGTAATGTTTAAAAATAAGATTATTAGGTTTTTATTAGAACACTTCAGTATTTTCTTTGCTTTTTCTCTCTTACCGATTGGTTGAATGAGGGATATAAAACGATTCTAAAACTCCAGAAGTGTAAGATTATTTTTTTTTTAGTGACAGTGCGGGGGTGGGAATTTAAGGGTGTGATTGAGGAGGGACAGTGAGACTGAAGAACTCCTGAAAGGATATTTTTGTTCCTTTTACTATTTTGCTTCAATGGGAGGAACAAGATTTCAAGGCTGGGAAAGATAATCACCCACAGCTTTGACATATGCTGCAGTCATTTTTAGCATGTCTAATTTGAAAGGGTGTAATCAAATCTGTCACTGTATTTTAAGCATGAAGTTCTTCAGAACAATCATTCCATTGTCCGAAGGCCATCGGAGCTTGTTGTGATAACACTTTTTATGTGGAATAACATATGAAATGTTTCTCTCCCCAGGAAGAAGAATGCCCTCAGTTTCTAGACCCTAACCCTCCAATAATACCTATGGAGTACCAAACACCGGTGTATTTTGAGGGAAGATATCTAGATTATTATCGGGTAAGCAGATTAATTCAAAGCTGGCTGTCATTTGAATTCCACTTCAGCTGCAGCCACACCCCCTAAACCAAAGCTTTACTTTGTGTTCCTTGGAGATCCTCGTAATCGGTTTTAAAGAGGGAACAGAGCTACACCTTCAAGTTTGATACAGTATTGGTTACTGAGGTAGAGTCACCACCGAGACAGAATCAGAGCTAGACAAAATACCCACTAGTACTAGATGTGTGTTTGTCTGGGTTTTTTGAAGAATGTTAAGTTGGACCTACTGAAACACTTGACAATTATTTTTCATCTAATGCAATGAGAGGAGATTTAGGAATTGTGAAAGTTTCGTATCTTTTTTCTGATTAAATACTCACTTGTTTTTTATTCTAGAACGATATCAGTTGGTACGCTTAATTCAGTTTTCACTTTTCCAACAAAAAAAAATGCACTCAGAAATTAAATGTTTCTTAGTTTGGATAAAACAATCTTTTGGGTGTGGGGGGGTGTGGGTGGGGGGTGTGTGTGTGTGTGTGTGTGTGTGTGTGTGTGTGTGTGTGTGTGTGACCATCAAACCAGAATATCAGGTATTTTCTCAGCTGTAGCAAAGGCTTCTCTTTCTCAATACTTGCTTCCAGAAAGTAAATCACAAAGCTTCTAAGAAGCCAGAGTTTGACTCCAAGCTTTTAATTGTTTTAGAACCAAGACAATGCATAAAGTGATAGTTTGATAAAAACAAAGCTGAAAAAACACTTCTCAGTTCTTAGTTTTGGTTTTAGTTTCTATTGTTTGTTTCTGTGTTGTCTCATGTGAATGTGAATTAATGATAGATACACTGGAGGTTGCATTGACTGCTTTATCTATCAGCCATCTATCAAGGGAAAGAAGGCTCTTGGTTTTGAGTTGTTTTTTTTTTCCCCCCTTGCCAAATTGAACTACTGTATAGCTTACAAAGTCCTTCTGTCACTACTGCTATGCCTACCAAGGGATGGGAAAAGGTAAACAGGTCTGGAGACTGGCAATGTAAGAAGAGTATTCAGAGATGGGTAAAAAGCAGCCCACAAGGACTGCAATCATATGAAGACCATGCTGTGCATCACTTCTTTGTACATGTATCAAGACCATGCTATACAAACATATGTTCAAAAGTAAACATTTTTGCTCAAAGACCTTAAAATATATGTAAAAAAAAAAAAAGGCAATTTGGTGAATTTGATCGGTAGGATGTCTGGCTGTGTGCAAGATGTGGGATGCATCACTAAACCCAAAGGCCACAGCTCTCTTTGCTAAAAATGGAAAAGTATTCCAGAGAATTCACTCACATTTCTTTTGTTTAGCATTGTGAAGAGCTGTTTTTCTGTAGAAGAGCAAAATCTTTTCCTGCTCCCTTGATGTAAGTGAAAGGGCCTATTCTCTCTGGAGAACAAATTCAGGGCAGATGCATAATCTAGATGTGCTGAATTTGACTTCTAGAAGACCCTTTTCCTCCAAGGAGGAGAAACAGCGGGAACCCAAAACTCTTTTTCATCTAGTTTATCATTCTGTGAATAAGAACTTTAATCTTTCTGACCTACTAGGAGACAAAAGGGAACGAAAATGTTTCTACCTTTTTTTTTTTTAACTGTGAGGTATCAATTACATTTAATGAAGGCAGACAAATCCTGTGAATTGAATGCTTTGTCATGGGTAGCAGTGTTTAACAGGTTGCCTACAGATCTGACCTAGTATGCATTTATTTAACTTGGAACTAGGAAGGCTTACATGGAATTCAAGTATCTGTAAGAAGTAAGATGAATGCATAGCCGGGAAAGATGCTGGAGAGCAATGAGTGTCAAATGATGTCAGAATAACTTTTCTTAGGTGAGAGCCATGTGGGAACGTCATCTCTGTCATGAGAGCAGGCCCATATATCCTGGTACAGAGGTGCATTTTAAAGCCGAAATAATAATGAATTCAGTGCCAGGACTTAAATAGGCACACACAGTGGTTACAGCTGAACACACAGACCTCTGAGTGTATGTGAAAACAGACAAATAAGGCATGAAATAGTTGTAGTCATACAGGCACTCATGCCTGTGGGGTCGTGCTATCTGAAGCAATAACTTTGGTTACTGGAAGTTCGTTTGAGTAAGGGCATAACTTACACTCAGCCTTTGGTAAACATCTCGTGGAGGGCAGGGTAGCTCAAGAGAAGTCATGGGTGGATATTTTGTAGGGCTTGGCCCACAGCCCAAAGGCAAAATAGCGTGTGGCTTCTCAGGTGGAACGGTTTTGCCACAGGATATGCTGGGCATTACCATGTGTTTGGAGGTAGCAGTCATGCATCATTTAAGGTCTTTATTGATTAGAACATTGGTACGTACCCATTTTCTTCCTATTTTCCTTGTCTAAATTGTTGCTTAGAAAAAGTTGATATGCAAGAATGAATGTTCTGTTGTCACTTTGAACTACTAGCTCTATTATCTTGGTTTAATCTGTGCTTTGCTTTAAAGGGTGATACACAATCTATGTAATCATGGGTGATAAAGTGCACTGGCCAAAGTCATGCATATAAGCATCTCTGTTTCTAGGTGGAGATTGGCAGTGAACGTTTGAGTTCACCCAGTGAGTAAGAGATGTGTACAGCTTCTAAAACTGCTATTGCAGAACTGAGGATGGAAGAATAAGCTCATACTTTTTGTATGCACCTCTTAACTTGTGAACACTTGCAGTACGATGAATAAATCTCGTGAGGGCTTCTGCTGGAGGGAAATAGACTAAAAGAGGAGAAGCTATTGACTGTATTTCCACCCCCTCCTTCCTCTGACAGAGTTTCAGTAGGAAGAAGTAAATCCAAGCTGTCATCATTCTCTTGGGAATAGCCTCATCCAGAGCAAGCGGGTGAGAGGAAAGTTTAATGCTGATCAGTCATATTGCATGCAACTTCTGAGAGGCATTCTCCAGCTGAGTCCTTGAAAGATTGGCACAGTAGAAGAGACAGATGTACCAGCATCAAGATAAGCTTATTAGCCCTCCAAAGATTTTCGTTAAAAGTAATTTCCCATTTGGATTTGTCTTTGTCATGGGTGTCTGATGTGTAACCCACTTCCCAGTGTTTGCTACTTGTCTCTCCTTGCACCCAGACTGCTGAATGTGAGCTCTGTAGCCTTCTGCTCGAAAGCCTGGTATAGCAACTCCTGAGTTCAGGTGGCAGCTGTCATGGACACCAAAGCTCCCATCCTCTCCCAGTGCCTTCTGTTAAGCATGTGGGAAAGCCTTACACAGCAGAAGCAGAATTTGAACACTTTTGAAAAATACATGTTATATTGAAATGTAGAGTGGGGAAAGCAAGGCAGTGTTCCTCAAAAAAGAGATTTGTAAGGTGCTTTAAAACTTGCAGTATGTAGATGTTTTCTGTAAAGCAGAATGGGCTGTAAAACTTTCCAAAAAGGCTTTTGAAAGCTCAGTCAGTAGCTTATTTTCTATATGCAGCTTCTGAGCAGGAATAAGTAAAAGGTCTGTTCCCTTCTATAACATAAACCTCCCAGAGACTGGAGTCAGGCCCTTTACCTGGTTAAAGCATGTGCTCCTCCTCAGCCCCAAACCTGGGTGAGCTCTTGTGTCTGCTACCCAACCTGTCACAGTGAAAGTGCAATTGGAAAAGTTTCCACTGCGCTAATTAGGTAAACCTAGTGGCCCATGAGTTATCAGTGATTCCAGCATTAAAGAAGTAGCTACAAATAAATAGGATAAGATCTTCATACGCCAAGCTTACATAACAGCAGGAGACAGCTTATTAACCGTTGGAGCAGGAGAGAGGAATCAAGTAACCATTATTTTTTTTCTGTGTACTCCAAGACTCCAGTGGTTCTGGACAAAAGCAGGGACTAGTTCTTTACATCCACAGAAGGCATCAAAGTGAAGTTCTCATGAAGTTCAACAAGGCCAAGTTCAAGGTCCTGTACCTGGCTCAGGGCAGTCCCCAATATCAATACAGGTTGGAGGATAAAGGGGTTGAGAGTAGCCCTGTGGAGAAGGACTTGGGGATACTGGAGGATGAAAAATTAGATATGAACCAGCAATGTGCACTTGCAGCCTAGAAAGCCAACTGTATCCAGGGCTGCATCAAAAGAAGCGTGTCCAGCAGGTCGAGGGAGGTGATTCTGCCCCTCTGCTCTGGTTAGACCGCACCTGGAGTACTGCGTCCATACATGGACCTGTTGGAGCAGGTCCAGAGGGGGGCCACAAAAATTATCAGAGGGTTGGAACACCTCTCCTGTGAGGACAGGCTGAGAGAGTTGGGGTTGTTCAACCTGGAGAAGAGAAGGCTCCAGGGAGATCTTATAGCAGCCTTCCAGTATATAAAGGCGGCTTATAAGAAAGGCGGAGAGAGACTTTCTACTCAGGTTTGTAGTGACAGGACACAAGACAATGGCTCTAAACTGAAAGAGGATATGTTTAGATTGGATATTAGGAAGAAACTCCTTACTCTGAGAGTGGTGAGGCACTGGAACATGTTGCCCAGAGAAGTTGCGGCCGCCCCGCCATTGAAAGTTTTTAAGGCCAGATTGGAAAGGGCTTTGAGCAACCTGATCTAGTGAAACATGTCTCTGCCCATGGCAGCAGGGTTAGACTAGATGATCTTTGAAGGTCCCTTCCAACCCAGGGTATTCTGTGATTCTAAAAAGGTGAAAGTGGTCTCGTCCTCCAGTGGGCTCCGATTTCATAAGTATTTACCAACAATACTGCCTGAAAATATCCTTGCTACTTATTTATTTCTCTGGTTCTTCTGGCAAAGATCTTTGTGCAGCTGTGCTGTGGGGACAGAGTAGAAGAATGACCCAGCACAGAAACAGTGTTGTGGGGTGGTGTGTTTGGTTTTTAGCCAGCTTGGTTCCTCAATTGAATTACAGAACAACCGAGCTGAGTTTTGCCAGTGCGGCACAGGTGGGTATGTGCTGCAGTCTAAAGGCAGGAATGAATGGATTTAGGGCCTGCGGGGGCTGGGGGGCGGGGGGAAGAAGGTGTCTAGGAGGCAGGAATACCCTTAAACTGGTGCTGCTATGAAAGACTGTCCTGTGCAAACACAGCTGGAGTCATGGTGAGGCAGGAGAAGCAAAGCCAGCAAGGTCTGAGATATGTTCATTCCAGTTTCTCATGGAATTCTTGCATTCGTGCTCTGCCCAGGATCCCAACAGAGAAAACCTTAAAGGGCAGGACTCACACAGCTCTGTTAATAACACATCTGATGTGTGAAATCATCCAGTATTCACATCTCTTGGCTTTTTCTTATTGTTCCCCGAAATGGAGTCCTAGATACGTTCTTGCTTTATTTGTACTGCTCTAGTGCTTCCGCCTTTAAGGAATGTTGGAAGGGTGCAGCAAAGCAGCAGATTGCACTGGCTCCATGTTTCACTAGCTCTGTTTTCAGGAGATGACTTTCACTGGTCAGCCTTCTCCATTTGGTCTTACTACTTCCAGTGCTGAACAGGATATTGCCTGGTGATATTTTATTACTCTTGTTGGTGCTGTACAAATTTTAAGCTGAACTTTTCTCTTCCACAGGATAAAAAATTTGTGGTTGAAAACAGCCAATTTGAATTCGAAGCTACTGTTGTTCAATCAAATGAAGGAAAATTTTCATTCATGAGTAAAGAGGTAAATGCAAAAATGGGATTCACCTGCCAAATATGTTCAGTTCTTATAGTCCCAGTGTCCACATGTGTCCACAAATATACGTGTAATACTGGTTTCCCTCAGAGAAGAAAGTCACCTTTGATGGAGATTCTCCTTTGGCAGTAGCAGTCAAAGGCAGCAGCTTTGGTTCAGAGGTCCTGGGGTCTCCCCTCAAAGCCCTCGATCTTTCTTCTTGATTTCTCTATATATGCAATCCATGGATTCAGTGAATTGTCCCTGGAGGAATTCAGGACCATTCCTCTTTTATTCTTCACTTTTTATGCAATCTGGTGAAATCATTGAGGATAAAAGATGAGAATTTCAGAGCTCTCCCTCTCCAATTCATTATCTTTCCCTTTGTACATCTTTAAAAGTGGTAATGGTAACAGTACGTTGTTTGGCTACTTACTAACTATGCTTCTTTCACTCTGGTTTATTTTACAGATAAAGGAAATGATATTCAAAAAAATAGTCTGTTTACTATGCTCAAAGTTGGACTCACAAATGTTATGCTGACTTTAACCTTTATGTCTTATATCAGACCAGTTTTGAGAACTGCTTAGCATTTATGCAGCATTTGAGCCTAGCACAAAGCATTTGCTTTTTAAAGCCATTGTATTTTTCTTTGCTCTTTTTTTTTCCCACCGGCTGTTATTGCTGCTGTCTTTCAACCTGAGCAGAAGCTCATGTCTTGGAGCATGTGAATCTTGTGCTTTGGCTCTAACGAGGGGGCTGCACTGCAAAAGATGCAAGAGATTTCCCCTCCATGTGGTGCGAGTCTGCTGTGTCCACAGAAGTAATGGGGCCAGATGGCGTGGGAAGGGAGAACTCAGCAGGGTCAGCAGCTATACTTACTGAATCTGAACAGTACCTTTGCTACTTGGGTACTTATAACCAACTGTAAATTAAATTAATGAAAAGTGGGTATTCAGATATTGCTGTCCCTTGATACTTGAAAATTCTGATTGTGAAGAATTAGGTCCATTAAAACATTTTTCTGTAAGTGCATTTGGCCAAGATGAAAAAAAGACCATAAGGTTTGGGATAGTTTCTAAAACCTTCACAGCTCTGATAATTGAGTATGACAGAAAACGCATGAAATTAACCTTGCCAAATGAAGGTATAAATATCTCTATTGTGTCATCTTTTCCAGTTCTCCTATAGTGCAAATGAAACCCTACAACTCAACTTATCCATAAGAACAGATAAGGTCAAGATTGACAGCAAGCTGATGGGTAAGTGTGAAATACAGGATTAAAGGGAGGTTAATTACGGTAAACAGAAATATATTCCTTCATAATTTGGAGTCATGTGAATAATAACGTTACCTTTGTAGGTTTCACTGGTTTGGGTGAAACAATTAAATCTGTCGGATCAAAAGTTATTAATACTAAACTCATGAATTAAACATCAGGGTTGTATGTATTAAAGGCTGTATGTATTAAAGGTTGTTTTAAATATGCTACCATTATTTTCAAGTTTGCTTTTGCTCTGAAGGGCAATCTTTGCGAAACTGCACCGTTCAGACGTACTTAATGTTTTTTCAATGGCCGTTTCCCTTCCCCAATTAACTTTCCCACCTCTGACAGCAGAAAGGGGATACTTCGCACTGCTGCTCGTACGGACTTCACCTGAAATCTCAACTTTCAGCTGGGTCTCAGCTCAGACAGGATCTGCAGTCTTTACGTCTGCTGCCCATCAGCAATACACAGAAACATTCAGTGTGCTTTCATTTCTATGTGCTTTCATTTATTTCTATGGCAACAAAAAGTATATTAAGTTTTATAGCACAAAGACTTGGTCTTTGATATAAATTGCTTACCCCTTTATTTGTATTTCTTTCAATGTACAACAATGAAGCAATTATGTCTGTGAGCCTAGCCCTGGGCTGGGGTGAGGAAGCTCCATCAAAATGAGCAGAGCTGTATCTGGGAGGTGGGACATACCTTGCACTCCTTTGGACTGAACTGTAAGGCATAAACTTGCAAAAACTGTGAGGCAACACACTTCTTGCTTGTGTGGTGAGTCAACGTCAGGAAAACTAATACTGCCCCCAAGTAATGTCCCCTGCAGATTAAATCTTTGGACCATATTTTTACATCTGTACAATATTTAAATTTCTTCCCTTTCTTATTGGCAGCATAGGAGTACATTTTTAGAATATTTTCCCTATGGCTGTGTGTGTAGTGTTGAAAGTACTTAAAAGAGGACCTGGCGTGAATGTTACGGGGAGGTCGTATTACAGTCTCACGTTGTCTTAATTTCCATTCCAAAAGCTGTGGTGCTTAAAACTGCAGAATTTGGACCAAATATTCCCAATATCTTTTTTTTCCCAGTCTGGGAAAAACATAGAAAAAAAGAAGTAGCTAAATTATTAAAGAAATGTTACCATTCAAATTGGAATATAGAACCCCTGCCAGAGGGGAACTGAAAAATTATCAACAAATGTCTCTTTTTATTATAAAAGGGATTTTTTTAATCCAAGTTCTCCCCTGATTTTAAATTTCCTTGCCATATTAAGTCCGGATCGTAGTGTTTTTCATGCATCTTGAAAAGAATTGGCTTTGGGTATATGGTTGCTGCTGAGAAGCACCTTTGAACCTGCCACTGAAAGAACCCTTTCTTTGTATAACACTTAGTGAATACTAAGTTACGATAGCGTTTTTACATCTCTAGCCATCAGGGGTTCTGAACAGTATGAAATCCAATATATCCCTTTTATCCTTTGTCCTTTTTATCAATGATTTCACAGCTGGTATCTCAAGGTGATGGATAAGAGTCTGAATCTAATGAGTGGCTTGCTGCTGGTACATTTAATGAGCTGATCAGTGAACAGGGGGAGTGTTTAATGCTTTAAGGCCGTAGCTTTCTCCGTTGCATTTATGCAACTGGGTGTGAGGGACGTCAAGGCGTTGCAGCACTGACACTGTTTCTGAGGGAGGGGATGAAAATCCCTGTCCAGCCCCTGCAGGATAACAAAGTAATTCATTAAGCACATTCCCATGCTGTATTAGGTGGCCATGGGGCGGTGCGGGTGGGAAACGCAGGGTTTAGGAAGGCAAGGGGAAGCTTTGTTTAACAGTGCTACCTGCTCAAGTCCCTCTGCAGTAGCAGCCTTTGAGAGTGCTGGGTTAAGAAAGGAATCCGGTTCCTGTGAAAGCAATTTGCAGCGCAGACATGAGGAAACTTTTCCTTGCCGCTGCCTGCGCCGTCTCCTCTGCTTATAAAAGCAAACAACAACGTACCAGGGCTGTCAGTCTGGGGCTTTCCCCCAGCATGATGTTCACGTCCAGCACACAGAGTGAGTAGTCAACACACTCTAGTAGCTGAAAATATCACTTGGGTTGTATTTGTTGCTCAGTGACTTCTGTATTGATGCGCTCGGTATATGAAGCAAATGATGCTACTTCTGCTTTGTGCTCATCGATTCCTTGAGAATTCAAGATGGGGATTGAATCAAATGGATACTGTTTCTCATCGATTCATTCTTACAAATGCCAAAGTCCCTGGGCTTTGTGTACATCTCCAATGATGTCTCGACTGAGTTTGGGCTGGTAAAGCTACTTGAAATCGAGCGGATATGCTGATTAGATGTAAGAAGGGTTAAAACTAGCCTTCATCATAGCATTAACTCTTCAGTATAAGGGGAGGAATAAAAATGTGTTATCCTGCTAAAGACTAGCTGTGAGACTGAATGCCGAGGTTTTTGAATACGCATCATTTAGAGAAAAACTGCCCTTATGAGGCTGTGTGCTCTTATGCAAGTGGCAGAGAGACTGTAGCCAAGTTTTGGGCATCTGTAATATTGTTCATGCCTGGCAAGGGAATAACGACACTGCTGAAAAATAATGGAAAACCAGCATTCTCATTTTATTTTTTCATTTCGGTAGGAATCTGACATGGTAGCCTCTTGGAATTTGATTTTAAAAGCTATTGCTGCTGCTGTTACCTAGGAAGATATCAAGTGCATTGAAATGTTAGTCACTGGACGGTGCTATTGCTGGTATCCTTCCTAGAGTCCTGCTTCTCTGAAAATACAAGCTTTCTTTAAACAGGCATTTTCAATGGCCTTTACCATATGCAGTCTCAAAGGGATTTATCCTAGTCTCTCTTGCCCATATCTGATGACCTCTGTTTACTTTGCTTTGCTTACTGCATCTTTAAGGATAAAAAAAAAAAAAAGCCCCAATGTCACAAAGGGTACCATTTCTTGAGACTTAATGAGCACATAAAACAGCTACTGGAAAGGGGAGATGTTGAGTCTGTGTGTTGTACTCCCCACTCCCATCTGTGAGCACATTTAACTCTTGAAAGAGCACAGGAGGAAACCTGGATAGTTTTCTGCTGCTCTGGTAAGTGAAGTTGATTTACAAGAAGACTCAACAAGTGCCAGAGCCTTGGTGGCAGAGGGTGAGGCTGTGTGGCCAGAAAAAAAGAGCAGCCAAAAATAGAGAGAAGCAGGGATGAAGGGAAGGAGCAGAAAAGAAGGGAGCAAGAAGTTCCCCTCTTTACGATAATTGGCTCACCTTCCCAGGGAAGCACAGCGCTCACACGCTGAGTAATCTGTGCAACTTGCACGCTTCCCCTAGAGAAACATGTGGCATCTTTTCAGCCTGTTTTCTTCTGGGCTAGCTCTCAAGCGTGTCTCCAAATGTTTTCTTGCAAGCCCAGGCTTTCCTTATGGTGCTGAACCACCCAGCTTTGTCTCAAGGCTTTGCATCTATTTGGGAAAATTAATTTTATTCAGTGACTGTGCATCGTGCTAGAGACTGATGGGGGCCAAAACAAGCTTAGTGTTTGGGACAGTTGGTGCGTGGTTCATCCATAAGAAAGGCATGACTGTCAGACTTGATTTCTTGGCTTAGAAAAATAGGATTAAACCCTGCTACTACAGAAGGAATAAGGCATACATCAGGACAGCAATTCAAGACAAAAGGGAAAGCAAGAGTAAGAAAATAGAGAAGAATGGAGAAATGAAGAGGTATTAACTTGAACAAAGGATAACACTTCATTAAATGTTAATTTTCTATTTGGTTCAGGCTTTAGCAATGATTTTGGAAAGGCCCAAATGCCCTGGAAACGGCCAACAAAGGCGGCTCTCTTCCTCTGAATACGCAACTGGCAGCAGTCCCGTGCCAGCTGATATCTGTCCCTACCAACGCCCACGCAGAGTTTATACCCTTCCACGTCTTGACTCTTGGTACACCAGGAGGACCTGTTTGTTTGAACTAGTCTTTGAACACTTGTATAGGCAATGATAATGTTTGAGTGACAAAAGTGCATTTGGGTTCTATTTGATAGTTTATTCGTACTCTGTGCATGGAGAGATTTCAGGTTTTTTCATATGGGGAAAAATACAGCTTTCTCGCAGCATCGTTCAGGGGTTAAATACAGAGTGTGCATATTCTTCACATGACTCAACCGAGCAACAGGTAGGCTTTGTACATAGGATTAGTTTTCCTTCCTATAACATACTGAATACCCTTAAAACAGGTGAAAATGTCTAAGTACATTTACCATTCACATTTCAGTGACTCTGTACAACTGCTCTTACGGACGAAGCGACTGCAGCTTGTGCCTTGCCGCCCATGATGACTATAAGTGTGTCTGGTGTGAAGAAGATGGCAAACCCAGCAAGTGTGTTTATGAAAAACTCTGTCACGCTCCTCCCACCAACACGTGTCCTCATCCAGAAATCACTCGCGTAAGATTGCTTTTTTCTCCCCCTACCAGTGTATTATTTTTCAGGAGAAAGCATCCAAGCAAGCCCTTACTGAAAGGCGTTTTTTTTCCTAGGGTGTTAAGTAAGCCTCTGAAATAGCTGCAAGGAAATAATGCCAGTAGCGATGTGTGTGAGAGATTTGTAAAGACTCAAAATAAGAGACTGAATGGAGTCTTTGAGACTCCTTGTTTTTCAAGCCTTGTCCTCACTGTGCTAGAAGCCAGGCTAGCACTGTAAGCTTAAACGTGGCACTTGATTCTTGGGAATTAGCACGGGTTTTTTTTCTCTCCTGAAGTCCTTTCTACCTGAAATAAGTCTACAAGAGAGGTTCACTGCTCCTGGAACTACAAGCAGTTAGCAGGCTCATTAACAGGCTTCACACTAGGCTTTTAAGTAGTATTTAATAAGGGAACAGGTTGTTTCTGCGTCACAATGTGTTTTCCAGGTGTCAGTGACATTTTCCAGTCCCCACCAGCATCAAACCCAAGGCTGTAGAAATTGAATGTAAGAAGTCAGAGAGGCCAAATGTGTGCCCCTGACTCACACTACGGTTGGAGCGTTCACCCAGGGCGAGGGAAGAGTGTTGTCCACTTTGGTGTACCGGTAGCCAAAGCAAGAAGTGACAAATCCTTGTCCTTTTCAGCAACAAGCCAAATGCTGTTTTTCTGGGCGTAACTGTTGAGAAAAGAAAGATACGTACTTCTACTGGGCAAATGTAAATTGCTGAAACAGTGTTATCAGTACGTTGAAACTCAGACACGCCGTTTGATGGGAACATACACCCAAGCTGTCACAAAATGCTGTAACTGCATGACAGAGGTTGAGAGTTCACCCAAATAAGATAGAACTCTCTAATTCTGAAACCTGGGGCTTAGACTGGTAGAGACGCTGAATGTGCTGAGGCTGGGCAGTTCAAGGTGCAGTGTGGGTACCAGCAGACCACCGGCGTGCTGGATGAGGTTGGCTGTTGGTGGTGTATCTAAGAAGTAATGGCAAGTAAACAGTTGAAGTCTGCCCGGGAAGGCAAATACCCTGAAATCTCGACAGAAAGTGTGGAGAAGAATACTTGTGTGATAGGTGTGCCCAGATAAAGATGATCTGAGTGGGAAGGAAAGGAAAATAAAAATGTCTTCACGTGGCATACTCTTTGTACACAACTGTGGATTAAATACTAAAATATTAGGTTTTTTCAAAGCTTTTGTTAGCTTCAGATTTGGGCAACATATTTAGAAATGTCTGCGCAAATCATTGAGTCATTTTTCAGCTAGTTTATTTATGGGTTGGGTGCAAAGGGATGGTTGGTGGGCAGAAGTTTTAGGAAGTTGAACCAGTGGGAAAACCGAGCAAGTGATTCTGGAGCTGGGCTGGGCAGCAGGCAGCGGCAGCCATGTGCCTGTGCCCAGGCTTGCGTAGATCTAAGAAACTCTGATTTGGATGGAGTAGACGTTAAAGTCCAGACATCCAGAAGCTGTATTTGTTTGGCTTGCAATTACTGTATTTGGGACTGTGCAGCCTCCCTCTTCTTGATGGTAAACTTGCAGCCCTCCAAAGCCAAAGATCTGAAAAGGTCTTGCTGGAGGTGCTCCAAATAAGAAAGCAAGTTAGTCTCCCAGCAAATGTTCAGAATTCAATTGCCTGTTGGGGCCGTATTTCAAGCTGAGAATTCCACTGCAACTGCAGGATTTTCTCAGTCCCCATTTTAATTGCAAATGATTTAATTAGCATCAGCCCATGAATGGAGCATCCTACCATTTGATGTAGTAGGGAAGTTCAGGGGACTAGCGGAACTTTTGAAGACACTGTGTGGGGCAGCACTGTGCATTGGGAAGGTGCACTGTTCTGATGTGAACCTAAAGGCAGAAAATCATGGCAAAAAAATGCTGGAAAAGCGCCATGGAGTGATTGTGAGAGGAACCCGATCCATTTGCTTTTCAAAATCACAGTGCTTTAGTGGAGGAAGGAAACTTAAAACAGAGTAAACACCAGGCAAGACTTTTGTACATAACAGTCTGCCACAGGAGACATGAAATCTGCAGCTGATGATACTGGTTCATAACGTGGTTTTGTGGGGGTCCTACAGGAAACATCTTTTGCATTTTAAGTTACGGGTAAGTGAAAGTAGCTTTAAATAATATGGAAGAGCAACATGGTCGCTGCAGTATTTAATGTTGCTTTTTTCTTTTTTTCCTTTTCGCCATGCAAACACAGATTGAGCCAAAAACTGGACCACTAAGTGGTGGAATTCTTTTGACCATAATGGGATCTAATTTGGGAATAAAAGCAGAAGATGTAAAAAATATAACAGTAGCAGACAAGGAATGTATTTTCAAAGAGGAATTCTACTCAGTTTCCACAAGGTAATTGCTGGCTATTTTTCATAAGATTTTAGAAGGAAAATGGAACTTCTCTGCATTTCCAGGAGAAGATGATCTTCCTGTAATTATAAAATATTATCAATAGAAGAAAGAACTAGTGTGATATACCTGAAATATTTCATAGTAACATGTCTGAGTTTATTTAAAATTGTTATAGATTAGTTCAGTAACAAATTTACAATAGCCTAGTACCATCCTGCTTCTGATTGATTGATTTTTTTTCCTTATTTGTTTGAAAAGCTTTCATAAACTATTACTGCAGATATCTCAAGACTATTTATTTGTTTTTAAATTAAAGGCATCGTAGGTGTGCATCTAGTCATTAAAATAGTTGCTAAATCTGAACCATAGTGCAGCCAAGCATACGAGATTTATGGGAAAGTAGGCAAAGCAAGAGGAAGCTTACATCTTTTTGTTTTAGTCCAGCCACAAAGTTTCTTTCCTGGGGGCAGGGAGGGATTCCAGAGTTTTCATTTAGCTTTAGATGACTAAGTTTCATTGCAGAGCCAACAAGTCCATGGATGTTGAATTGCCTAAGCAGGTTGGTAGATGTTTTGTGGATTTCTTGTCACATTCTCAAGCAGTGCCAAAAATTAAAACAAAGTCCCTAAATTCTTCTGGGTTTCTAGGTGTTTACCACAGATTATATCAAGCATCCGATTTCAAGAGGGATATTAGCTTTTGCTATTAGCTGATAAAAAGCATAGCATGAAGATTTGGTAGTAATATTAAGAGTAACGACTTATTTTAAGGAGTGTGATTTTTCCTTCTTTCACTTTTGATATTTAAAGCTGTAGTTGAAACCTTGGCTCTCTTTACCTTCAGTTAATTGAAAGTGTAATACAGTAACTTTTTGCTGTTTCTGGGGCATGCTTTGAAAGGGATTTTGAAGATACCGAAGTGAGTTTTTTAGCTTTTGAAAAATGTTTAGCTTTAGTCAGTTTGTGGGTCAGGCATTTAGAAGCTTCCCAGGCCCCTAGGACTTAAGAATGTGTATATAGCTGTATATCCTTACCGCTTCCCAAATCCATTGCCATCACTCCTGCGTTTACATGTGCATCACCATCCACAAAATTCCCAACACTTTTACAGTCATCTTTTCCCATTCCCTATTTTCAGTATTTGCTAGAGCTGGACTAAATTGCAGCATAGCCTTACAAGAATTTCCCCAGCCTCTTGGCTTTTTCTAAAGCTTTTTGATATTTTTAAATACATGGAAAGAAGCCAGAACTGAGATGACTGGTTCGTTGTATCATAGCAACATTACTGGTTTCCTAAGCTCTGCCAGTGTGGTAATGGGTGAGAACAAATGCAACTTGCATAATGTCATTTATCAACAAATTAGGGGGTTTTGAAGGATGTTACCCATTAGGGAAGCCTTGAAAAAGAAGTTATTCATAATCTCCAAATAGGTATCTATAATTTTCTGTCTTTTTCTTCCTCCGTTCTTTTGTTTTATTATTACTTTCTTTTATTTAATTTAATAATAATAATAAAACCACCAGTAAGTACCTAGTCTTACTCCCCTATCCTTATGCAGTGAAAGCTAGTCATTTTTAGGAGACAGTTGCTCCCATGGGCAGGACAGCAGCAAGATTTAAGGCACTTAGGGCTGCTTTCTGGCTCTGCGGTGATTTAATTGTTGGCCTTTGAGAAGTCGTGTTCTCATTCTTCGTAGTTTTCCATTTGTAACATGGGGGAAGGGAGGCAATGCCAACACAGGGTCGGGGAAGGAGGGGGGAGCTTTTCTCAATTAAAATCCCTGCTAACCATGTTACAGCATTCCCTACACACACACACCCCTGGCCCCGGCCTCCCGGCTGCTTTCCCTAGCTTGACATATGGTAGAAATTCCTCCAAAGGCACCGTTTCCTGTTTCTGCCTGACAAGAAGATACAACTTCCAAGAATACTGTAGAGAGATGATGAGGAACAGACTCAGGCAGCCGCAGGCATGCCAGGACATGCAAGAATTTAGAGAATTTTGTCCATTTGCCAGTACCCAGGCAGAAAAGTCTGAAGTGATCTGCAGAGGGGCTTGACAATCCTTTTATTATAAATCCTGATTTAAGTACATTATACCCAGTAATTTGGGGTGATTGTTTTGTTTTTATTCTATTTGAGCGGGGGTTTTTTAGGCAGTCATGCACTGCTTAAGGAAGAATCACAATAATCCTGGAGGGGAAGAGCGAAGGAAACGAGCAGTGATCCTCAGGGTGTCTCCTATATGAAACCATCCGTCTGCGCAGGCTGCAAACATTGTATACGTCTTTATCTAACTGTATTATCAGCTCTCCATTATTTGTCCCAGTTTTCAAGTGCGTTGAATCCTTATTGCATTTTCATGCTCGTGTTCTGTGGATCACCTGTTTGAAATAAAAATTTAAACATCTAAGCTATCACTCGGCAGCAGTGTTAGTTAAGGCAGGGTTTTCTTGGCCAGTATTCCTTGACCTCTGATTTTGCCTGGGTTATCTGAGGTTTTATTTTCAGAGAACAGTAATTCTAAAGGGATTTTGATCATAGGTGTGAAAACACAGCATTTTAAAGCTGAAAGGTAGCAGGATGCACAACAAAAGTGTTAGAGCTAAAATACACAAAGTTATAAGAAAGCTGATAGTCTGATTTCTGTATCAAGTTGCGGGGGGCAGGAGTGGTCCTTTGTTTTTTTAACATCACCAGGTCCAGTGAAAACCACGTGTAGGGTTGGAGAGGTTCATCTCTGACTTCTGGGCTGAATTTGAGTCTTTGTAGAAGGCACCTCTACTAACGGACTGCTGAAGTAGCTGCTGTCTACAGTGCTCACATTTCAGTTTTGCCTTCCTTTAGGTATAAGATTAAAGTATTCTTGGATGTTTTTACAGGGAATCTGATGCAGAGCTCAAGTACCTTGTGTAGGATAAAGCAAAGTTAGTGCTTTTGCTGGCAGTGTGTGTGGCAGCTCATACACATTACATTGGTGTTGCAGCTGTTACTTCTAACAGATAAACTTACATTCTTTCTCGCTAGGATTGTATGTCAAGTTGGACCAATGAATGAACCAAAACAAGGTCAAATTGAAGTTAACATCAACGGAAAATTAGGTAAATCACCAAGTGAAGTGCTGTTTACGTACCAGGTAAGTGCATTTTTTCAGTGAGCTGTTCTATACCTTTGTCCTGGTTTGAGGTAAAACAGGACCAATTTTGTTCAGTAACTCTGCTTTCTAACTAGGCCTCTTCTAACTGCTGAAATTAACAGCATATTGTGCAGAAAACTGCTCTTTCTCAGAGTGATAAGACCCACGTTTATAGCTGATGCCAAGGCACGGTATGCAGAGAGGCCCTTGCTTAGACTTACTGCGATAACGACCAAGGCCAGACACCTTGTTATTTGCCCTGCTGGAGGGTTGGAAGCAGAGAGGCGTAGAGGGGTCCCATCTGTGGGGAGGAGCAGACAGGACAGGTGACCCAAAACCGACCAAACAGTGTATTCCATCCCATCTGCATCATGCTCAGTATAAAAGCTGAGGGATCAAAGGGTTAGCATCCGTTGTTCCGTGGTTCCGTTGTTTCAGTTGTTCCGGTTTTATCCGTTTCCCGTTTTACGGCTTCACCTTCTTCTCTGACTTGCTCGGGCTTTTGCTCTTGCTGGGACTCTTGCTTTCCTTCTTCAATGGCCGGCGTCCGAGGAGGACTCCGTCGGTTTGTCTGCCTTTGATCCCAACCCTTGTGTTCCTGGATCCAGTTCCCTTCCGTCGCTGAGTCCAGTCTGGGACTTCCCAGTGCCTGCTGGTGACGTGATTGTCATCCTGGGAGCTTGATACGGTTTTGTATATATTTCATTATTTTCTTTTGTTATTTTATTCTTTATATTTCATTAAAGTAGTTTAGTTCTTACTAAACTAGTCTCTCTTCTTCTCTCTCTCCTGCTCGGCAGGAGAGAGGGAACATCTGTCGCTCGGCTTGCTTGGGCCAATCCGGCCCAAAACCCATGACAACCTTGTGCATGACTTAAGTTAAAATTATACCTGTTAAGCACAGTCTCACTTGTGTTTGTCTTGCAAACTTTGTTTCATCAATAGCACTGTCATTTGAGTATGTTAGAAAACATTTAACTGGAGCATTTCTCTATACAAAAGGTGTACCAAAAATCTATTCTGATGTAGATCCAGAGTCTCAAAACAGGATGATGTTGTTTGCAATTCAAGTTAAAAAGATGTGGTAGAAAAGAAAGTAATGCAAAAAATTAGGTATTCTTTAGACGCACAGTTAATGTACTATTTTAATCACTGTGTTTAGTCTAGCCACTGTTCTTAATTACAAGAAAGGATGCAGAGCAGCTGAAGAATAAGTAATGAAGGTGCATTAATTTTTTAATAATTTATTTCATTCAAAAATATGGCATGCAGAGCCACAGACAGCGTGATGTGTGTTCATATTACACATGTGCTTTGTTTTCATTGTCCCTATGAAGGAGAATTTTGTTTGTGTCTTAATTGCTTTACCCTAAATGTGGCCCCAGATTATAGCTGATTTAGCCTGTGGTTTTAGCAGCAAGTAGCTTGATCTGTATCTATGAGGTCTTCAAGATTTATCAGAGCCTGTGATAGCTGAGAGATTTAAATAATCTCTGTCTTCCTATTGATATTTAAAATTAGGTCTTTAAACTGTAAATCTGTAAAACATAAAGAGTGGGTTAGGCTTTTATCTTCTCCCTTATTTAAATTTCTGTTTCATTAATTCTTGGTATCTTGTGAGAAGGAAAGGAGTCAGCAGTAAGAGGCAGAGTAAGTCAAGAATGACATTCGGCTGAGAAGAGGATAGTCTTGTTTTCACAAAACAGGGTAGAAGTCGGTTTTCCATGATTTCCAGGCACATACCTCCTCTCCCTGGTGATATGTCTGCAAAAACACACTTCTTGCTTGAAAATACCCTCTGTTCCTTTGTGGAAATGTAGGTTATACTTAAGCCTTTCTTCATCATTCTCATTTGTTTTACCCAGAGAAGAAGAGCGTAATCTCCCATGTTTATGTATTTGTGGTCTGTAGGACAGAGGGTATGACAGCGAAGCCTACGTGAGATTAGATTTTGACATGAACCCATTTTGTTAGGGATGTTTTACACCAGTTCTCCCTTGCTTCTCCTCTGTGTAAAGATTCCTCCATGGCTTGCACGAAAACCACATGAAGAAGTGGAGTGTGTTGAAGTGTGATCTGCAGCCCCCATGTAGGCTCCAAAGCCTGTCTGTGAACTTGTGCTGGTGCGATTCCCTGCTCGGCACATCTGGGAGGCAAGATAAGCCACTGCTTTTGGCTGCTTGAGGGAAGGGTTCTTGATTGCCCATCAGTGAGGCGCTAGGAGAAGCCACTGTGCACAGGCGTCATCCAGGTGGATGTTTCCTGCCAGTCCAGGACTTCCTCTGTGCCAGTGTCTGCCTGCGCTGAGGTTACTGAGCCACCAGGTGCCTAAGCTAACTGCCGATAAAGAGCATTTTTATTTACTGCAAAAATCTTTTCATGGGGACTCAATTTACAAAATGCAAAGCAACGGCAAGTAATACACTTCATGCCTTAAAGCTGTTGAAATGGGTTTCTCGTTTCATTTCTCTCTGTTCCACGAGAGGATGAAGCCAGCTGTGGACTGCTGTAGGGTTAAAGTCAGTACACGGGCGTTGCATTCACGCACACCTCTACAAGTGTGACACAAGCGCTTTTGGCGTAAGAACAGACAATCAGAGCAGGCAGTCTCGTCAGCTGATGTTGTCTTAAAAGCTACAATCTTATTTCACTGCTCTTTTCAGGCAGTTCTTTGGTGACTTCTTTCAGCAGACGTGAAATCTGCGCTTTGTTTAAAACCTCTTCTATTCAGTATATACAAAGGAAAGAAAATACTCTTCTTTCCAAGAGCCTTCCTAAAATAAATTTTCTGTTATGTATTTTCCCCTTTCTTTGGCACACTGTCTGGCTATCCTGCTGCTGGTAATTATCACTGTTTTTACTGTGTGCTCCGATCACCAGAAGCACAATAGCTTCAACTTTAGCGGTGACCACTCTGGTGTGTGGCGCTGCGGGGCAGAAGTGGACAAGCACTGCACAAGGACACAATGCAGCTGCTTGATCTGATGTGTCTATGTACACTGGAGATGCATCCAGACTCCACACAGTTTCAGCCTCATACATGGGACTGGTGTCCACCGCCAAAAACGCGTAGTCAGTTTTCAAGTAGAATGGACAGAAAGAAGACATTTTTTATGGTGGGGGTGGTGAGACACTGAAACAGGTTGCTCAGAGAAACCTTTGATGCCCCATCAGTGGAAGCGTTCAAGGTCAGGTTGGATGGGGCTTTGAGCAACCTGATCTGGTGAAAGCTGTTCCTGCCCATGGCAGGAGAGGTGGACTAGATGAACTCTGAAGGTCCCTTCCGACCCAAACCCTTCTAAGATTCTATGATAACATTTGGCTGTTGTTGTTACCCAGCCTGAATGATGAGATGCATTTTTAGAGCTGCACTGATGAGCATCAATAGTCAGCGCGACTTGGAGCTTAGACTTGTGCCAGCGCAGTGCATTCCTGAGCTGAGGAAGGTGTGAGACCTCCATCAAATGGGTCGAGAATCCAGTTAAAAGGGAAGCCACGGTTTCAATTTAAAATTATTTCTGAGCTAAAATGCCCTGGTCCACAAGATTCTGTGCTGTGCAGTAAACATCTCATCAAAATTTGCTGCATAACAGGGGAAAAAAGCTCTGCTTCTCCCTATCTATCACAATTTCTCTACCCAACCTGAGTGCTGGTCAAGTCCAGCCATTCCAGCAAAATTAAATTCTGGTAACCCAGTCCTCCTCCACTGACATTTCTGTTGCTCCATTATAAGCAGAATCATGCAATAACCAGTCTCCTGTTTAGTGAAACAGAAATTAAGTGATGCTAAATTTTAATATCCAGCTACATGGTACATCTGGAGCACTGACAGCTGGGCTGGACTCTAAGCAGGTGGAGCAGTGGCACGGCTAAAGGCCAGTCCTGCTTTTTCATTTGCTTTTAGCTTTATCTGATTTGCTTGTTACTATGGCAGTGAGAAGCAGTATCAAAGGAAGGAGTTAAGCTTTTCCTAGGTATATGGCCCAGATTTGCTGATCTCATTGAAGCGTGATTCCATTCTCAGAATACCTCATCTGCAGACTTGAGCCACCAGAACGAGAGCTTGTGGCCAGTTCTGGGATCTCCAGCATCTGTTTGCAAGAGCAATTCTGTGACTTTTAGGCTGTGCAGATTAAAAAGACTGTGCAGTTTCAGAATGCTCAAATAAATGTTAGACGGTGAACTTAGAAGGTTTCAAAATTGTAATGCATTTCTGAGGCACTGCAGGTAGTTTAGGGACTTGCTTGGAAATAATGACTTCAGTAAATTGGGAAGTTTCTTTACCTAAACAAGATAAGGTGAATAATCAAAAGGAGGAAGAAGGGAGATAAGTTAGGGTCTGATTTGAAAACAACTATGAAGATAACTATATACCATACTGGAAGTTTGAATGTGAACCTAAACAGCAGTTACAGGGTGGACTCTTCCACCTTAATCTACTCCCAATGTGACAGTTTCCTCTTACCTTGATCCATTCTCTGGTTTCCATCTTGATGTTTGAAGCAATTGCTCTGGGAGCCATCACCACTGCAGTGCCATTAGAGCCACAAGGCTTTTGTGGAGGGTTTTATCTCACTTCTTGATTTTTTTCCATGAGTCTTTACCTCAACACATGCATTTTACCCTGTAGTTGGGGGTTTTGGCTGGGTTTGGGGGTGGGGGTGGGGTGGGGTGTGACATGCTTGTTGCCATTATGATTGATGCTAATAAACCACACATCTGCAGCAGTCTGGAATTGCTTCCAGAGAG
Source organism: Chionis minor (assembly GCA_013398295.1). Taxonomy (NCBI): domain Eukaryota; kingdom Metazoa; phylum Chordata; class Aves; order Charadriiformes; family Chionidae; genus Chionis; species Chionis minor. Next base: position 440,582 of record VZSF01011189.1, read on the forward strand.
AAGATTGTGGCTATTTTTTTCTTAAGTCCTGGAGCACGTCTTGTTTGTTTATCAGCCCGCATAGGGACCAGGAGAACTTCTGGGTAGCTGAGAGTTTTAGTGAAGTTGGCCCTTTCTCCTGCAGATATTACTAGACTTAATTCTCTGTCATCTGAGCTATGCACTTAAATACATGTCCCACCATCTAGTGCCTGTGGTTCTGCTTGAAAGCTGCCAGTGAACAGTGGCTGTATGATAGTGCAGTCTTTCCAGACATCCATGCTTCCATTTCTCCGTCAAACCTGTCAGCAGAGCTCAGTGGTCTTTTCAGAAAACCATGTGGTGTCTGCCTCATGATAAAAAGATGCTGCCTGCAGTCCAAAAAAAATGGTTGTTTAAAGTATCAGTCATTTGCAAACCATCCACAGCAGACAGCACATAACATGCATTGCCAGGCGCATGCTGTGCCTGGGCACCCAGAGTGGCTGGAAGCATCCGATCAGCTCACGTGGTGTGCGGTGCGGATGAGGCAGCCCCAGAAAGGCAGGACTCGGCTCACTTCTCTGCTGTTGCAGAAATAACCCAGGAACTGGAGCCTGGCTTGTGTTGTGGATGCTGTGACAAGGCGACCTGGTGGGTCAGGTCAGCCACTGCGGCGAACACCAGGCTGCCAAGAGTGCGCAATGGAAATTCTCTGGTTGAATATCCTGTGAGTGGGTGGCTTGTCTGAAGAAACAAGAAGCAGGCTCCCTTGAGTCTGAGAAAGGAGGGAAGTGGAGGGGGAAAGAGCAGTTCCTAATGACTCGCATGCCCCATTCAGAAGCTTAATTTAGCTCCAGCGGTTACCTTTATAGTCCATGAAATGACATTTTGACCTCCAAGAAGGTGGCCGGTGTCTACAGCACTTCATGGGCTATGCCCTTAATGCCTTTAATTTTTGTGTGCATTATATGCAAGGCTTGGTAGAATAATTTGGCTTTCAGTGCAGGGCAGATAATTTTGGTAACAAGTTAGTTATATTACTGACCTGCTTCAAGAACCAGAACTTACTGCAGCTGTGTCCAGGATGAGGAAGGAGAAAGGTTACTTGTGGAGGAAAGGATGGATGAGGTAAATGCAGAGCAATAAGGTGCTCTGCAGATTTGTGAAAGTCTTATCCACGTGTCTGTGCGCTGTCATCAGGTCCTTGACACAGCATCCCTGTGCTTGTGTGGAAGCACAAGAGCCCATTTCTACTTCTGAAGATGTGCGCTTGCATCAAAGGCAAACCCCCAACCGGAGGTCACTGCCTACAGGAGCTGGCAGAAGGGAGCTTAGGTGGCTTTGCCATTTGCTGCCCATCATGTCCATTTGAACACATCCATCTGTTGCTGGCTTCCCCTTGCGCTGCAGCTGGCATCTCTCACGGCATCACAGGGGCACACTCTGCCACCATCCTCTTCTCCCGCCCCAGTTGTCTCCTGGCTTGTGGTCTGGCGTGGTTGCATTTTCTGAAGCATACACTTCATGCCAAGGTTTCTTTGCATCTCCGTTAGGCTCCCTTCCTCTGTTGCCTTCCAGCTGTTCCTGAATTTCTGGACCCTCTTGTGATCCACCAGCAGCCTCTTTGGTGGCTGGTTGTTTCTCTCTTTGATTTTCTGCCCTAGTGAAGGATAAAGGGTAACCACTTTTATCTCGGTGGTATAGTTCTTGGGGTAGAAACTGCCTACCACAGATTAATATTACAGTAGATAGTATCCCTATTTACAGAGTCATACCCAGGAATATAAAAAGTTGAGGTTGTGCTTTGTGACAAACAACTGGAAAAGTAGAGAAATGGGAAAAAAAGACATGCAGAACATAGGTAATGCTCCACGGGAGTGCACTCCTCTTGTTCTTGAATACTATGCAAGGGACCAGAAGTGAGTTGGCTGGACATGCCAGTATAAACCAGGAAAGCTGCAAAGCAAACAAGCCGTGTGAAAAAGAACGTGAATCAGCCGGGCAGATCAGATCCCAAATGCAAGTCGGGTGAGGGAAAAAGAGGCTGGAGGAATGGTTCTGTTTTTTACCTGCATATCCTTAATGGGAAAATTGCAAAGAGGATGGATAAAAAAAAAAGAAAAGGAGAAAAGCAGTAATCCCACTGTTAGCCAGGTAAAAGCTGTGCTTTGATTTGACACCAGCAGATCACAGAGATCTGAAACGCTGGGAGCTCTCTGAAAGCATTTTCAGCCTGTAAAAGGTATCTTTTACTAAAACTGTGATCAGAAACCTGAAGAAATAAGAGATCACCTTCCTAACTGTGCAAAAAGACTAACTGCAAGTCATAAAATATTAAAGATTAAAGTTCATTCTAGATTAATAAACAGGGCGAAAAATGTAAGAGCTGAAATGCAAATGCTCAGAGGGTCTGCAGTAGCTGTGTAAGAGCAGCAGTCGTGTACACTGCTAAAAAGTAAGTTTACAACTAAATGTGATTATAAGTGGAACAGACATGGAGATAATTTACCCTCTAGCATGCAGAAAGCAGGAAACTATAATGAAAAATATCTCAGCATTCCTGTGAACAGAAGGAGGCAAAGGATACAAACAGAGCAAGCAAAGGAAAGACTCCTGGCTGCGATTAAGAAAACAGGACACTGGAAAATGGCCTGGGTGTGAAGTCATATACATACTTGGGCCAGTGCAACCTGTTTTGCCAGGTTTTTGGGGGTTTTTTTTTACCAATACCTCTGTGCTGACGAAGCACAGAATGCCTCAGAGGACATACTGTTGCAAGACATTGCATTACTGTGAGGCAAACCCAAAAAATATAGTTTGTGAAGCTCAGGTTAGTCCCTGATGCCAAGATAAGGCAGTGGCACACAGGAATGCAAATATCACATAGGGGAATTCATTGGTATTACAAAGAGAATAAATTAATTTGCTATCAAACAAACTAGCACTATTTGAAGGTTATGTACCATAAGCAATGTACAAGGTCTTAGAAATTGCCATTGTCTCACTGTTTCAAATTGTAGCAGATAACCACTACTTTCAGGTAACCATATCAATAGGATGGGCACCAACCACAGTCATAAAACAGAAGAGGAAGCATATTTGTAGCATTATTATCCTTCCAGAAAAGCTGACGAATGGTTATCAAAGTGCTGGAAAAACTGCTTATCAGTTCAGGAGTACTAACCCAGCAGTCTGGTACAGCATGGGAAAGTTAGGTTGCAGGAGGACTTTGAGACCTCTAGCTCAACATTATTACACCTAAGTAGGATTTAAGGAAGGTTTGTATGTAAGATACATAAAATGCTCATATTTCCCGTAACTGACAAGCTACGGTCCGCTCGGACTTACAAGCAAGAAATCCTGTTGAGATCCAATTATTTTTTCAGGACAAACCGTGCAGTAGGGAGCAAGCTACACCTGTTGGCAAGTTGGACTAGGTGATCATTGTAGGTCCAGTCCAATTGAACTGTTCTATTCTATTCTAAATGGCATAGCTGTGGATGCGCATATGTCTAACCAAATTGCAAATCTGCTTCCTACATGACATGAGTGTGAAAGCGTAAGGTGGTGGGGAGTCCCAGTGGTGGAAAGTCCTTTTGCTGAGAGATGGCTTACCAGCCTCAGCAGGAAACAGGCCACTGAACAGCTGACAAACATTGGAATAGGCTGTTTTTTAAACTAGACTATCAAAAAACCCACATAACATTATTGCAGAAAAGATTTATTCTCAAACATCCAACCGCCTGGAAGACACGGACAATACTTGCCTGGTGACAAAAGAAGTACAGAGCACTGAAACCTGAAAGAACATTCTTCTATTTCAAGCAAAATAAGAAAAAGACTAATATATATATGAATTACAATTTTCTATGCTTTAAGGATTTATAAAACAAGGGTTAAATTAGTGTTTACAGAGTTGTTTATATTTTACTGTGGCCATGAGAAATTAAGTATTGCCAAGTCTCACAAGGGCTGATGTTTTCCAGAAGAATTATTACAAGGCTGCTACAAATTCCATATAGGACACACAATCATGTGTTCTGCTTAACATCATAATTGCCCCGAGCACTGTGGTGCGATGTTATAGTGGTGCACTGCGCCGCGATGTTATAGAAAGTGTGACTTCCCCCGGGCACCTTCTGACTGAGCGAACAAAGATGCTGAGGTGCAGAGGGCTGAAAATGGAAGCAGAGTATTTATTATGACAGCAGGTGGACTTCGCTTCCAGAGACTGAAATGAGGAAGGGGCAGAAACAAGGAGAGAAGAAATCCATGAGGGGATTTTGAAAAGGTGGCATCACTGGTCTGGCAGTACTTGAGGTCTTAGATTTATCAGTGCTGTTTGTGATGGTTGAATGTTCGGTATTGCTCAGGGTTGAGTCCAAATTAAAGGGGGCTGCCTCTTGGCAAAGTGGCATTTTTATTATCCCTCAAACAAGGTTTGCAGTGAAGGATTTACCCTTTACCCTTCGTTTTCCTCTGCAAAGGAGAAGGAATCTCATGCAGGGCTGCAGTCAGCACCGTAGAGCTGTGGGTTAGGTGCAGCTTTGCTGGACTGGGTAAGATAAGACTGTGTAAGATAAGACTAGGCAACCTCCGAGGGCTTGGACCTCTCTGTCCCACGGCCGAGTGCCACATCGGTCACGGGAAGGGGCTGCCTTCTCCTTAGGTCACACAATTCTTGTTGAAGGCTTGGACCACCACTGACGCTACTTTTTCAGATTATCTTGGCATTCAGCAAAATATCATTTTCCTACTTATCCCAGCTACCTAATTGCATTTTTGAAAAATGCTTTCTGGTTGAGCATTTGGATGAACCAATGTTTTTTTCTTTATTGGTACTCTTAAGAAGACCACCAGGTGGGCTGACGTATCTTTGCTTGTTAAGCCATCCAGGATTATTTTAGAAGACCACAAGAACTTGCTCATAGCACATTGGTTTTGCAATAAAATGGTTATTTAAAATTGTTACAATTCTTGATAATGTATTTTAACAACTTGTTTTTTCTGGCAAGTCCTTAAGAGGAAGGGAAAGGGGGGAAATGTGAGACAGAAAATAGCAAGTTAAAAATAATCAAATCATTTTCCTGACAAGTTTACAGTAACAAACTTACTACATGATGCTTTGTCTTAGCAGTCATGCAGAAGAATTCCTCTGCACACAGAGCACGGTTCAGCTTCTCCTTATTAGATCATCTTTATGAGGCGTCCGCAATATTTGGTCTCTGGAGAGCTCTTGGTATTTGCAAAGTTACTTTAAATAGTTTAAATATGAATACTTTGAGTTAAGCTGTTTTAAAATAGTCCTTTGAGGAACTGCTGCAACACCAGCACTTAAAGAGAAAATAAGGGTTAAACCAAAACTATTCCACCTCCTCCTTGGCTGCTACCTGCCTTCTTCCCCAGAGTGGTTCTTGGTCTTGGTTTTCCATTCATCCTGCAGTGAAGTTGAGATATGCCGAGCCCAGGGTGCGGCTGTGCCATGGATGGGATGAGGTGTGGGTGGTGCATTCACCTGTCCGGCGCAGACAGGCTTTAACTTCCAGCAGAGTCGGGTTCTTGCTAAGAAAAATCTATTTCTGGGGAAAATGAAACAGATACTTGTTTCACTTCCCACTTGCTGCTGTGTTATTCGGAGATAACTTTGCTATTTGGTTACATATATATCCCTATATATCCCTATTCCTAATCCCTATATATCCCTATTCCTAGGGAGACAAACATAGGCCACCACCAAAAGGTCCCCCACAGAAGATGGTGCTGGATGGTTCTGCTTCGAGTTCATGGCTCGCTCGATATTTACTGGTTGTTAGCGACAGAGCCAGCCGACACGCTGCCAAAGTCACCCGTCCAATAACCCAGCTGAGCTTTAACAGGGCAATTATTTCACATTTTTGCAGGAAGAAAGGAATACGGCTGTCTAGCAGAAGTTCTTAGCAAGCTTCCTTTCATTTATTATGGCGAGGTTACAGAGGTGTGTGATGCTTCAGAAACCTTTTCTTGTTCCTTTCCTTCCGAAGTCTCTCCTGAGAGGCTAGGCTTCCAGTGGAGGTAGTATTTAGGGGAAAGGCTACAAGTTTTAAACAGTTTTTCTGAGATTCAGGGATAATGAATTTGTCCATACTGATTCTTTAGGAGTTCTTGGGGAATACTTTCTTCCGAAAGCAGTCCCGGGCGTGTTACACAGCTAATCATTACTGTGGATTTTTACTGCGGACAATGCAGTGGTCCAACGTGCTTAACAATTCAGAGCAATTAAGATTTAATTTGAAGTAAATAAAAGGTGTGGGTTTCTGTCCATGTGATAAGGTTACACTTATAGTATTTGATACATTTTTATAAGCAATTTATTGGCTACTTTATATACAGGTTTGATTGTCATTTTTTTAGCAACAGAATTGCCTTACAAGAAAGCACAAATGAACTTTTTTGTGAAGTGCATGTCTAGACTTGTGTTAATTTAAACTTCAAGTGTGATTTTTTAAAACTGACCCCCTCGAGCTTTTTATTTACGCTGGTGTGACTTATTTCAATTTACCTTAAATCAGCAAGCAATTAAATCCAACAAAGAGTATGCACAGAGGGTTTTATAGACCTAAGTGAGCAAGTTTTAGTCAACTCTGTTATAATGAAGGCTCCTTTTTGCTTACAAAATGTTTTAATATGACTTTGAGTCACTTCTCTACATAAAATCTTGTAACCCACGTGATGTGTTAAATTAAAACAAAATGAAAGGTTTGTGCGTGAGAGCAGTCATATGCTGCAGCGATGTGCATCTTGAGGAGTGAAGGGTTTACAAACAGATTTCTCTTAGGGAAGAAAAGCAATTGACACCCAATTAGTGTTAAAGCATATTCCTAAAGCTCAATGACTTGAGAGCAAATTATAGTTGTCATTGTGGATTTGTGAAGTGTGCTGAACCATGATGCATTCCTTCGGAGGGAAGCTGCTCAGACATGAAAATATAAAACAAGCACAGCAAGTATGAGTTCCCCGTGTTTCTATAATATCTGTTCTTCAATAAAACAAATTTGTAAAGTAACTGCGAGATCAATTGGATGCATTTTTACAGATTCCAGCTGCCCGTTAAAAACCTGTTGATGGCTCAACGAGCTTTGGACCCAACTGCGGTCCATCAGTCCCCCTCCTCCCCGCCGTTCGTGGGCCCTCAGTGTTGTAGCTGTAAGCTGGCGCAGAGGTGGCACTCTGTGCCCCGGTGAAACAGCACGGGGGAAAGGGTTTTGCTGCGTGACTAGGAAGGTGTGGGCTTGTTGCTCTCTGTGTCTGAGCGGGGCTTTTCCCCCTTAGAGTGGGAGATCAGTGCAGGGCGATGGTGATCGGGGAAACCCTCATCAGCGAGGGAAGTTTTCAAACTTCTTTGTTCTTGCTTTGTTTACATATGCTTCGTATGGAATAGCCCCAAGCCTGGACGTTAGGAGGAGAGCAGATGTCGTTTAGAAATATACATGAGATTGGGTAATAAGCTTATTGCTTATTTGGCTCATTTAAGGAAAGCTTGTGCTTGAACATGGATGAAGAAGCACAGTTACACACTGGGAAAAGCATTACCTACTCACAGGCTCCCCAAGCTGTTGAGCTGGTGGTACTCATTAGCAAACACGGGCTTCCTCCTAGCAGTATCAAGAATGGTGTGGCCAGCAGGAGCAGGGAAGTGATTGTGCCCCTGTACTCAGCACTGGTGAGGCTGCAGCTTGAGTACTGGGTTCAGTTTTAGGCACCGCAGTATCGGAGGGACATTGAGGTGCTGGAACGTGTCCAGAGAAGGGCAACAGAGTTGGTGAGGGGTCTGGAGAACAAGTCTTATGAGGAGAGGCTGAGAGAGTTGGGATTGTTTAGCCTGGAGAAGAGAAGGTTGAGGGGAGACCTTATCACTCTCTACAACTACCTGAAAGGAGGTTGTAGCGACGTGGGGGTCAATCTCTTCTCCCAAGTAACAAGCGACAGGACAAGAGGAAATGGCCTCAAGTTGTGCCAGGGGAGGTTTAGATTGGATATTAGGAAAAACTTCTTTACCAAAAGGGTTATCAGGCATTGGAACAGGCTGCCCAGGGAGGTGGTGGAATCGCTGTCCCTGGAGGTATTTAAAAGACAGGTAGACGTGGTGCTGAGGGACGTGGTTTAGGGATGGTTTTGGCATAGGTTTATGGTTGGACTCGATGATCTTGAAGGTCTCTTCCAACCCAAGTGATTCTATGATTCTATGAATATGCCTGGACCTGGCATCCTACCTGTGTGCTGGCTGCCTGGGACCACTTGGATGCACGGCAGCTACCGCCCCGGCACGGGGGCTGCGGCACCTCTGCAGGCACGGCCAGGCCACCGAGTCGGCAGCAGCGCTCGCCTGCAGCCGGCTGGTGACCCATCTCCCGCGGCTGGCACAGCTCCGGGCCACCTCGTCATTCAGCAGCTTCAGTGTTGTCCTGAATAAGGATGCTTTTCTCAACTGGAAGCAGGGACTACTTAGCCATGAAGTAATTAAATCACACTGTTCGTGAAAAGCCCTCACTGTTAATTTACAGTATTTGTCATAGCTCCCGGAATACAATCACAGAAACAAAGACCGAATTGAGAACAAAAGGAGGGAATTTATTTGAGAAATTTAAATATCCAACAAATTTCATAACAATTTGAAGCGTGACTGCTTGTTTCAATTGATTTTAAGAAATCTGCTCCAAGGTTCTACGTGCATTAGGAAAAGTTTAGCGGTTTCCGATTTTCTTTCTTTGCAAGCTTATTGCTCAAGAATAGGATAACAATTTTACCGCAATTAAGAGCCTTATGAGATAAAGGGAATCTTAATATTCTTTCTGTACCGGTTTTGAAAACTTTGCTCTGTCTCTCCTGTACAGAATGTAAGAAAGGGTAAGGAAAGGTGAAGGTAGACTTAGCAGTAAGGAAAAGAGAAATCACAAAATAAGTATAAAAACAAGAAATCCAACAGGAAGCTCTCACAAACTTAATGGCAGCTCACTCTATATTTTGTAAATAATTAATTGAAATTCATATAACGCCTTGTAAAATTCAATATGGAAAATATATATATAAGTACATTCACACCATCTGCTTCTTCTTCCTTCAGCAAGAATGATGAAGGATTTTGTTTTATTTTAGAATAATTGTCCATCACTATTTTGTTATTATTTTTCAGGTAGTAATATTAAAACTTCTAATAGCTATTATACCAGTTAATGCTGGTGTAAATTTTATTTTGATTTTCTTAATTAGTTTGACCATCTCCTCTTTGCAGGAACCTCTTCCTTCTCAAATAAGACCTGAGAGTGGTCCACAGGCAGGTGGAACCACGCTTACCATCACTGGTACAAACCTGGCCACCGGTTCCAAGAAGGACGTTCGAGTTTCAGTCGGTAGCCAGCCTTGCAACGTGTACGTACCCTGAGTAACTAACAATAACAAGCTGTATCATAACAAAGCACCAACCTTTTCTGGCCTCTAGAAATTAAACAAATCCATTGTCTCTCTCTCTGTGAATCATCCCATGCAATGGAGCTGAGCACGTAACATTCAGACAGAAACTCACTCAGAGGCTCCAGCTGGAAGAAGCAGCTGTAAAAACAATCAAAGTGGGAGAACTCAGATATCCAAAGATTTTTCCAGTTTTGACTTTCTCTGCTTGACTGGCCTCTCCAAACCCACCCGTGCTTTCACTCAGCATCTCCTCAGTGGTTCCATATAAAACTGTAATCTTTTAGTGCCATTGTTCCTCTCACTTTCTTTTCCTTTTATTAATTGCTCCCCTTCTCTCCCCACCAAAAAAGGAACTACACAAAGTATGTTGACATTGCACTGTTCTTCTGTTTCTACACTACTCCTTTTCATATCCTACATCTTTTTTAAAGACCCTAAGTGATCTGAAGAAACTGTTGTCTCCCCTCATGACTACTCAGTGCCCAGCAAAAAGAGAGCTCATTTTTGTTGCTTCTGCGGTACTACTGTAAAGAATAAAAATCACCATAGTGTTATTAACTGAGGATGTTTCGTTTTCTTTTTCTTCTCCAACCTAGCACTGAATTTGGAGACGAGATTGTTTGCATTACAGGACCTAATAGCAAGGTTGAAGCTGTTGAAGTCACAATGGACTATGGGGGCACGACAGTTAGTGTACCGGGGAGATTTTCATACAGTGAGAATCCTACTGTCACCAAGTTCCTGCCAGTAAATAGCTTCAGCAGGTAATGAAGTGTTTGTCATAACTTCATTTACAATTGGTTTAAAATATGTGTAATAGGTTATAAACCTATTACATATAGAACTGTTTGAAATAAAAACTCCTGTACTGTAACCATGCATGTATTTAGCTACATAGACTTTGTGGTCTTTCTTAATCGCAGCTGATGATGGTAAGTATTCTGTTTCCTTCCGTACATTAATCCCCAATTCAAAGGTAAATCCTGAAACCAGAAAAGGTAATGAGCTTCTTTTAAATGAAGATGTCTCAAAGAAGGAGATCTGAAATATTTCAGCGTGATGCCAGACAACATGATGTTTACGCTACTTTCAAATCCATATCCTATAAGGTCTAGAAGGTTTCTAATGAAAAGGTTTCTTAACAGTTCTTCTATTCAGCTTTTAACAAGTGTGCTGGAAACAGAGGAAAGTTGTGGCTTGTCATATCTTTGTCTCGTGAAGAAAAAAAGAATCTTTTTAGGAAATCTAGATTAGGGTTCAATAATGCTTTTAAAAGGTGTGCTGTCTTCTGTGGTGGTACTGTTACCCCATCTGGTAGCTGTTCCTTCCGGAAAAAAGCTCACCTACTACTAATTTTGAAACTAAAGAAATGTGTGCCACTCATGTATTTGTAGCAGTATGGCAAATCCTCTGTATAAAAGTCCTTGTAGCATACCTCTGGTTTTGAAAGTCATTCCGTAACTGATCCAGGGACAAACTTGTGACCTTGATTCTTGTTGCTCCTGCTGTTCCCTAATATTCTGCTCTTTCTGCTTAGTGGGGTACAGTTGGCAGAGACACATCATGATGTTTCCACTTTCTTTTAGTAAAAAGAAGTGTAACATCGTGACCTTACAAATAGGACATTAGAAGTAAAATTGGCTGTGACTTCTCTTGGAGAAGTTTGTACCTGCCTCCTTGAATATTGAGTAGTCACTCATAAAACAGGATTTGTTTTTAATAGTTGCTTTTGATTTTTGGTTTGGGTGCTTTGGGGGCCTTGAGGGGTTTTTTTGGTAGATCAACAGCAATTTGAGGGGGGGGGGGATTTAAAAGATTTCTTTTTTCCCTCTGTATAAACTGAAGCTTACTTTAATGGATTGCTTTGAGGATTGCTGTCCCTGTAAATCCAAGTTACTTCACTGACTTTAATTCCCACTGGCAACTTGCGTGCCTTCTTCTTCTTATGCGAATGCATTATTTTTTAAACAATGTGTTGCAAATGAAAGGTAATAGAGGAGCCAGGTCCCTACAGACCTGTGGAAAATACACTCTCACCTTTGTCTCTGTGTGTGTGGTAGGTAGAGTGATTTTAACAAGAACATTGGAGGAGTAAAGCACACGAAGATAGGCATCAATGGAAAGCCACGAGTACTGACAAAATAATTTGTACTTTTTTTATTCTGCTGTTTTAAAACGGGTTTGAAGTTGACACTGCTGCTTTTAAGTGCTGTGGTCATCAATAGCTTTAACAGAAGTCCCTTGTGTAGGGTGTCTACTTGTCATATAGGCATTATGTAGCTGTTTTCAGTGAAAGCAGTACCACTGCAGGATAAAGCAGTCTATAGCTGTGGTAGTTTGCCAATGACTTGACCTCTTTTTTCATTCTTCCTTTCAGTGGAGGGAGAAATATTACAGTAACTGGAACCGGTTTTGAGCTCATCCAGAGTTTCTCGTTGGTGGTATACGCAGAGCGTCCAGAAGCAGGGAAAACGAATCTCAAAAGGGTAATTTTCTTTCTTTCCCCCCAAAGGTGTCACACTGGATGCATAGCATATAATTTGTTCCAAAAATGCATTTAAGTTTGCCCACCAGGCTTCACTGGGCTTGGAGTGGAATAAGGTTTGAACAGATTTCTGGGTCTGTTCAGGGTTTCTGTGGAAGAAGAGCCTACTCCTACCCTCCTGACTTACATTCACTTGTACCTTGCAAACTTCTGCTTTAAAATTATGTGCCTTCATTATGAATCAGGATAGAAGAATTAAGCTTCAAGTGGTAAAGTGGATGTATTTCAGAATTTGAAAGTGTTTATTTTTTCTTTATCTTCCTTCTTCTGCTCCCCCTGCAAGCTTTCAAGATTTGCCTGAAGCAGGACCCAAATACAGACAATGCTGAGTACTCAGCTTTGCACAGTCAGTGGGTTTTATTTTCTCACACCTCAATGAACGGGGTCTTCTTTCTTGTTACATGCATATTCTGCCTATAACATGTTTGCAAAAAGTTATGGAAAATAATTTAAAAAAAACACAAACACTTCTTGCATCTTATGTTAAGAAGAACTGACATTACCAATAGTTTTGATTTCCTGTTCTTCTGCTGAAGATCACAATTTAATGCAATGATTGAGGACTTAAAAGTGATCTTCCAGTAATAACGTTGTAAGACTTTTTCTAAGGCTGGATCTGCAATTTAAGATTGTCCTGTGATCCATATAGAGTTGGTAACATGTATGTTTTGTATTACATGCATGATTCAGCTTTTAGAGTATGCCAAAACTGGATGGATTTGGATACATCAGAACCTTATCCTTGAAGTATTTTAAGAAGAAAACCACCTACATTTCTTAGGCCATAAGCTGCAAAATATAATTATCTTGATAACCTTAACTCTCAGGACAATCTTAAAGTCTGTTTATCATTCTTGACAGTGTTTATCAACATTTCTTACCCCCCTCCTTTTGTGTGTTCAGCATCTTCTTAGCATGTTAGCTTAAGTCAGCATTACGTACAGCACACGTTCTTGGTTAAGACTGGAAACTTTTCTAGTCTTTTGATTTGCTTCCACATATCTGGCAATATCAGAAATGTAGGGAGCAAGCTATCAAATTGCATTTCTCAAAGTGAGAAACTGAGGTGGTGATAGAAGAAATGTTGACAGTTCCCATTAGTGTTGTTGGCTGGGGTTGATGTTACTGAGTGACTGAAGGAGTTTCTAGGATGAAAACGTTGGTGTAACTGGAGATAGAGGACAGGTTAACTATGTTGTTACCTTGGATAGTTGATTGACAATTGGTAAACTTTATTCCAAAATTTCACTTAGTAATTGTATTGAATTTCAGAGAGGTATTTTACAGTGTCAGTAGAAAAGAATCTACCTGAGATATTGAATGGTACAGAAGATTATATGGATTAAAGCTGCCATGTTAACCTCTTAATCTTAGAACAATTTAATGATATCACCCCAGTGTGGTCCAGAGCCACAGAATTGGGAGGCAATGGAAACTGATCTGTAGCCTAAGCTTTTTCTGCAGGCAGCTGCTAGAACATAGTGAATCAACTATTTATTCATCGACAAATTTGTTTCATTTTCTTTTCAGAAAATACTTCATACTATGTTATTTCTGCTGTATGGAGAGGATATGAATCCAGTGGTTTTATTTCTGCAGTCAAAAGTTATCAACAGTTATGTACAGGAACGAGTCAAACTCTAAAATGTGTGTGGTGTTCTTGTCTTGTTTCTTACAGTTTGATGGAAAGCTTGTTACAAGACTCAATGAAACCACAGTGGTTTTTTCTTCCCCACCAATACTGGAAGACCCAGAAAACTACAACATTACCACTATTATCTTAATGGACCATTATAATTTGGTTGTAAAAAATGAGAGCCACTCCTTTGCCTATGTTGCAGACCCAACCTTTGAAAACTTCACAGATGGCATCAAAAAACAAGTCAACAAACTTATTAATGCAAAGGTAAACTTGTCAAGAGATGGTGGTTGCTCATTTTGTCCTTGAAGCATGTATGGAATTTTCCCTTCCTTTCCTTTCTCAAACCCTTGCCAGCAGCTGTTTGGTACCATACCCAAAATGCTTGGCAGAGTCCCCTACCTCTGCTAGATGTCAGCTCCCCTTTCCTCAGCCCTCCTCCTCTCAGAGATAATAGCTGTCTTTTTAGCCATACTTTGGCTTTCCCGAGGATGTCCCTTCCTGCTGAGCCTGACATTTGGAAATGCCCTCTGCCATAGAGCTCCCAAGGACTGGAGGGGACAGCTTTTCTCATGCCAGGAAGGAAAGGAGAGGAATTGCGTGATTCCCAATGACTCTGCTGTTCTGTATAATGCAGTGCAAATCATATCTGCTACTCAAAATGATCCAAATGGAATATTGCAGCTCAGGACTTCTTGTCTCCCCAGACTTTGCCGTGATGACTTAGCCTTGTATTTTCTGTCTAGGGCAGTAACCTGAACAAAGCCATGACAATAGACGAGGCCCAGGCTTTTGTGGGTGACGAGCCTTGCAACATAAAAACACTCACTGAAACGGACTTATATTGTGAGCCACCAGAAGTACAGCCTCAACCAAAGAAACGGCAGAAGAGAGATACCATCAATAACCTTCCTGAATTCATTGTAGGTTACCTTTTCAATAGAATCTATATCATGTTTAAGTGACACTGATACAGGGCTTCTCAACTGAAGTAATTTGTTCTCCAAAGTTGTTGTAGTACCGTGAAGAAACTACTTGCAGTTCTTTCTTCCTCCAGCTTCTGCCTGCTGTTTAGAAGACGTCACATGTAAAAAGCAGTCCCAAGCTGCCAAATGCCTTCTACCTTCATTACATAGGAATGTGAAATTGTAGCTAGACAAGCTGGAAATTTTTCTTCCTCTGCTAAGCAAAGTAAAATTACTTCATCAAATAAAGCGCTAGTGACCTAAATTCAGTATAAAATATCCAGAAATGTTTCCTTTTTTTGGCATTTTAAGCTAGAAATTCACTTACTGAGAATTACTAAGAATTTAGAGCGCAACTGAGAAGTGAACCACTGTCCATTTGCACTTTTTGAGACAATTGTCTGTGATTATCTGATTAGGTGAAATTTGGACTCCGAGAATGGATCCTCGGAAGGGTGGAATATGATACGCGTGTGAGTGACATCCCGCTGAATCTTATTTTGCCACTGGTAATTATTCCTATGATAGCAATCATCGGCATTTCTATCATCTGTTACAGGTAAGTTCTTTTCATTAGGTGTTTTTGCTGTCCTAAAGCTTTCAAAGTTCTACCTGATTGTTTTCAGCTCAGTCTACGGAAATGATCTTCATGTTTTTATGAGCTGCAGAGTTGAGAAAGGCAGTTACAGCTGGAAATATGCATGAGCACCAATTTATTCCTCTCACGCACACCAAATTCCTTGGTGTCAGTCAGCCCAGTCCATCCTTTATACATAAGCACAACAATTGATCCCAGGCTTGCCAAGTGTACAATTGCAGACTGAGTTGAACACATACATTCTTGAAATGGCAGCTAAAGTGCCTCTTATGAAGGAGATAACTTGTTCTGCATACATATACATCAGCATTTGTGCTGCCTCAGTCAGCGCTGTAGGTCTGAGCTGGATGGATTTGGCTAAGGGGTCGTTTTGGCCTTTCCAGCTGAGATAAGTGTTAACCCCCACACAGATTTCATGATTAATGGTGAAATTCATGCTTCACAAAGGGCCAGAACAATGTCTGTATTTCACTTACGAACGACCTACTTAGTCCAATTTTAAGGTTAGTAATGAGGGCTTCATACTGTCCCTCCGGAGGGGGCAGATTTTACTCTTGTGGTGCCTGTCCGTATAGGCGAAGCAACACTATGCAGCACTGATGCTCTTGTGGACCTCCTGCAACCTTCTCAGTTCACTCCCAGACACACTCCTGGGTGGCTCAGAGCCAGCGCAGGACATGTTGCAAGCAATCTTTGTTCAGTACAGACAAATTGAGTTTCCGTACTCCCTATGTAACGGCAAACATTTGTAGCTACTGCTTACTGGATTTTCAGCCGCTGACCCAAGTGTGCTTTGAAGCAGCAGGTCCACGGTGGTGCCAGGTTGATTTACACGGAATGAACACTTGGCCCACCATTGCTGTTTTCCTCCTCCGTTCCTTCTCTGCCGCCAGCATTTAAAAAGAAATCAAACGTAGGAAAATGGCCTCCAGTCCTTTGGCTTCCCACTCAGAGCTGTGGCAAATGATTCGCTTTTGGAGTTTGTAACATTTTTTAAATCTTACCTCTATTCCGCAAAGACGCAAGAGCCAACAAGCAGAACGAGAGTATGAAAAAATTAAATCACAACTTGAAGGCCTGGAGGAGAGTGTCAGAGACCGGTGCAAGAAGGAATTCACAGGTATGACAGATATTTGTACTCCTGCGGGTACTTTTGAGCAAGCAGAAGATGGGCTACACCAATGGTGCTGTCTTGCTAAAACTGTCTTCTGGGAACAAGTAATTAGTAGATCCTAGTAGTCTTGATTACTGACATTGACATACAGCACATATTTGGCTGTTATATATGAAAGCCGTAAATAAAATAAAATAAAATAAAATAAAGCGCTGAGGTTATTAAATGAAATGGACAATTTTCGTCTAAATGAAGCACAGAGTTGGCAACTGGGAAATAGAAACTAGTTGAGATTGGGGTTACCTGTAGCCGTGAATGTAAGTGGCCACTGATACGGAGGAAAGGATGTTTTATAGTTAGTAACCGTGGGCTTAATATTTAGCTCAATGGCTGTATGTGCCAAATGTGCACATTAAAAACTGTTTTCAGAGATGCAAAATTTATTTGCAGCAATCAGCATACAAAGGGATAATTTGGCAAGCTCGCAGGGAAGAAATAGCATTTTGCCCTGTTTATTGTGGGAAAACCTTAAGCTTGATTAGAGGAGCTAGCTAATTGTTCTGTGTAAATATAGAGGCATCATCCCAGGGAAGGCAGCAGGCGGTGTGAAGGCTCAGCATTTCTACATGTTGAACCACTCATCGCAACACTTAAATTAGGCATCTGAGTGCAAACATTGCAAATATTGGCCTAAATGATTACCATGAAATGTCACCTCATTATCTGACTTATACTTGCTGTTGGGTCATGTTGAAATAATGCCTACTAAAAAAAACACACGTGTTTTATTTCTAAAGAGAAATGGGCTCTTTCATATTGACAGTGGCTAAAAGGCAGGATTGAATTAAACAGCAATTTGAGGGTAGAGTTTGAAATTAGTTTTAGAAGCTCAGGGTATCTCAAAGATTTTGGCCATGCCGAAAGCCTCTCTCAGTCTTATTTTCCTGGCGTTTCTGGGACATAATGGGGGTTTTTTGTATCAGCTTGCTTTCTCTGGCAAACTGACTCCTTCCAGGCTCTGGACACAACCCAGAGGCAAATCTTTGAGTTAAGAACTCAAACTTAAGAACTGCTTTTGGAACTGTGAGAGCATCAATCAAGGTTAACAGCCCTCCTTCTCACCACTTCTCTGGGGCAACAGGCTGATGCTGCTTGTTGGGCTGAAGGTTTCCTCTCTGCTCCACCAAGCGCAAACGCTGGGGAAGCAGATTGCACATCCAAGGAGTAATCCAGTTCTTAAGCTGCATGCACCTTGTCTGACAGTAAAATGAAACACTGAAGTCAAAACACGTTCTGGATCCATACATCCCAACAGTACGAAGTGTGGACAGTCTAAAATACATGGTACCAAAGATAGCCAGGGAAAGGCACATCAGGGAGGAAGTACAAATACCACCAAGCGGGAAACCACAACATGCTTTCTGCCTCAGCTTTGCTGAGTGCTATAAAACAAGGGGTAAACGAATGAATAAGAGCAATAAAATTGCTGAGACAATAGGTCACTATATTCATTAACATGGTATTCTAGTCAATCAGCAATATTGGATAATTGGAAAGCCTTCAGCTAGAATAGCTGCTCCAAAGGATGATTGCCTAATTGTTGCCCCTTTTAAGAGCTTCAGAGCTTTTGAGTCCCACAGAAATGTTTCAATCCATTTCAATGAACCATTTAACCTTCTTCCTTCCTGTCATCCCCTTCCTTCCAATTAAATTAGTGTGCTTTACACTTTAAACATTTCTATTCTTGATTGTTATGTGTTTTTAAAAATAACTTTGATTATTACATGGACTCAGAGGAAATAGAATGTGCATTTAAAAAAAAAAATTAATATTGCAGTGTCTTCTTTTTGGCTCCGTGCTATAATCCTACATTCATATGTATGAACTCACCCAGATGTCCATTAAGGTCTTCTTTCAGATAGGGGGCAACAAGGAAGCCACCTGTGCTGCAGGCAGTTACTCTCATGTCACCATAGGATTAGCTGTGGTCGTAGATAACAAGATAATTGGTAAAAATAGCAAGAGAAAATGTGAGACACAATAGTTTTCAGTGTTGAGTTACTTTTTCTCCATTGCAAGGTATCCAAAGAGATTTTGCCTAAAAAAGTTGTAGGTTTTTTTTTTTTAAAAACGAACCCTTAAAACTG
The DNA here is from genome assembly GCA_013398295.1 of Chionis minor. Classification (NCBI taxonomy): domain Eukaryota; kingdom Metazoa; phylum Chordata; class Aves; order Charadriiformes; family Chionidae; genus Chionis; species Chionis minor. Next base: position 458,998 of record VZSF01011189.1, read on the forward strand.
TATTGCATATTCCAGATCTAATGATAGAGATGGAGGATCACACAAATGATATCAATGAAGCTGGAATTCCAGTACTGGACTACAAAACCTACACGGACAGGGTCTTCTTCTTGCCCTCCAAAGATGGAGAAAAAGACGTGATGATTACAGGGAAGCTGGATATTCCAGAGGCCAGGCGTCAGACTGTGGAGCAGGCTTTGAACCAGTTCTCCAACCTCCTCAATAGCAAATCATTTCTCATTAATGTGAGTATTGAACTAGATTCACCTTGTCCCTCATCTAGGCACACCTACGTGTGCAAGACAGTAGGTTTGCAAGCACAACGGAACCAAAATTATTAAAAATAAGTGATTTTCATACAGTTCTGGTTCCACAGTAACTAACGCAGATCTGTGGCATCACAGCCAGAGCTTCCTGGTGGGGCAGGGAGGCACAGTCATATTTCTGTGCCAGGTCATGTAGTACAGAGTCAGTCAGCATTGCCGTGGCTGTAGGAAAACAGATATTACCCAATCCGGCATAAAAACTGCTGTTACAAGTTTGGTTTAGCCTGTTAGGGAGCATGAGCAGGGAATGCTGATTCCATCCTGGTTCATCACAGGAGTCACCTGCGGGCAGCCATCTGCTGGATCTCCGTCCCAGAGAGACAGAGGCTCCTCAAGTGGCCTATTCATCAAGACTGATGAGTGCTCAGAGCAGCTCGGAAGAGACGTCTAATTGCTCACTCTCAAAAACTGAGCTGATTGTCAGACACCTAAATATAGATTTAGGCTTCTAACTTTTTATCTTTTTTTTAAACGAGGCTCCAGTGCTGAGCTAGTTAATGGTAGCATTACAGTTTATGGCAGATGAGAGCGCATTCCCAAGTGTGCTTAGATTAGTGTCTTTGTAATTTGCTGTGAAAGGACTGGGAATTCGAAGAAGAGAGGAGTTGATTTTGTCTTTCAAAAAATTGTCACAGAACACCTTGTTTTCATTTAATTAAAGCATCCTTTTTAAGGTAAGTCTTCAGTTAAAATGTCTAAGCATTCCTTGGGTTAGTCCAGTACACTGTGTGTGTATCTAAAAACAAATTATAGGTAAAATTTTCTTATAAGTAGTTTTTTCAAACTTCTGAAAACTTTTCCATTCTGTGCTTAGGAGATTAATGTTAAAATAATATTGCTTGTCGTCTTAGTGCAGACAAGCGTTGAGGTTCTTCAGAAACCTGTCATCTGACTTGGTTTTACATTTGTTTTCTGTTTCAGTTTATTCACACGCTGGAAAACCAAAGGGAGTTCTCTGCTCGAGCTAAAGTGTATTTTGCATCTTTACTGACAGTTGCTTTACATGGAAAACTAGAATACTATACTGACATCATGAGGACGCTGTTCTTAGAACTGATGGAGCAGTATGTTGTGGCCAAAAACCCAAAGCTGATGCTAAGAAGGTTTGAACGATTGTCATATTTTCTGTAGTCTCTGGTTTTCTGTAAATGTGTTTCTTTTGCTATGTGACTGTATTAAAATGCCAACTATTCGTGGAAGTCAGAAATAGCCTGGCCCGAGCATCTTAGGAAGACACGCTCACCAGGAATAAGTGTGGAAAGCTCAGGCAGGACTGCTGGCAACAGATTTCCTTCTTCAAATACTGCAGTGTAGAATCTGCATGCAGATTACTGAAACATCGACCTCACTTCAAAACATAATACCAAACATTTCATTTACTTTTTAATCTAATTTTATTCCAAATGTTCTAGCGTTTATACCACACATCATCTCCGTAATGAGCCCGCATAATCAGCTTGCATTGTGTGTTCAGTGGGGGCTTGCTGTAGGGTTTTTAACCCTGTTGTTATCCCAAATAAATTACAAAAGACCTTGCTCTGTGTATATTGTAGCTTTGTAATCTGTAGGTTATTTCCCAGTAACTGCACAACTGGGTTAATTTTTTAGCTCTTACGGCGTAGACCCAATTTAAGATTCTGCATAAAGGATGTGTGCTTTTCAGTAATGAGCTGAAGGTACCCGGGAATGATGAGCAATACAAAGCACTTATCCTAAAGCAAGTACATGCTCTCAAGACTCTATAGGGAAATCATTGCATTAGGAGAGTGCATGCAGTTAAGCATGTAAAAATATTATATTTCAAGCAAGCAATGTTTTTCGTTAAAACTTTGTCATTAAGTACCCTTACCATACTTGGGGTTGGTTTTTTTTTCAGATCTGAAACGGTTGTTGAGAGAATGTTGTCTAACTGGATGTCTATTTGTTTATACCAGTACCTCAAGGTAAGAGTTGAAGTCTGTTGCCTGTGGGGTTTTTTTTTATCAATGATACTTAAACATACACACTGACTATATTTTTTTTTTTTTGCTTTATTTTGTTTCCTTTGTTTTAAACAGGACAATGCCGGGGAGCCTCTTTATAAGTTGTTCAAGGCTATCAAACACCAGGTAGAAAAAGGCCCAGTGGATGCTGTACTAAAGAAAGCCAAGTATACATTGAATGACACAGGCTTACTGGGAGATGATGTAGAGTATACGCAGTTGGTAAGCAGAGCATGATGAATATATTATATTTTTTTCTTTTAAAATTAGGTCCTATCATGTTAAGTCTGTACATACTTTTCTGGGCTACTGTGGTCTGCATAGAAATTCTGGTCACGGCCAGGCCTGTCAATAGTTTGACCAAAGCAAGTCTCCAAGCAGGAAAATAGAATTATAAAGTATCTTCTCAGTATTAAATCCAAGTCCTGCCACTGTGGAATCCATTTCAGTAAATCCCTTTCATAATTTTCAAAGTCTATCTGAACAGTGGTCGAGGTGTTTGGCTCCTTCCCTTTTCCCATCTAAATTAACTGGCAATTGATTTTTGCAGAATTCTTGTGCTAACGTTATGCTTGAACTTCGGGTTGTCTTTCTCCCTTGTGATTGCTGCTTGTCAGCATATCAACTGTCATTTTAGAGATCATTTTATTAGTATACCAGGATGAGCTCCTCTACACAGTCTTGTGAGATGGCTCTGCAATCTCCAAAACGCTTTATGAACCTATTTCTGCACTTGTTCCTGTGTGAGTCAAACTCTCCTGAACATGGGCAGCCCAACTGGCATTGAAAGGCGTTTATTTCCCTACAGTGATGAGGGGAAGCTGCCTCTCCAGGCAGTTCTGGAGACCTATGTCTTCAGATGCTACAAGTGGGATGACGTGGACATCCCTGCACCAGGAATTCCCTATCTGAGATCTACCACCCTCTGAATCTGGTCACCAGTGCCATGGTCCAGTTCTCTTCTATTACGAATTCTGCTTTGACTGAATTCTGTTCACTGCCACAGATTTCCACCACTTTCCCAACTAGACTCCAGCACACAGATTCACTGTCTTTTTAATAAACTGACGCAACCCACTCTAGCTGTGTACAGAGCATAAATTCTAGTTTTACTCTTTCTGACAGTCTTGCTGGTTTTCTTCAGGATACAGTGTAATGAATATCAAAGATGCACAGACTGTCCTTCAAAGACCAATACAGGATGTTTTTTTCCTCTCTGATTTCTCTTTTATTGACATGATAGGAGCCATTTATGGTTGTCTCCAACTGAGAAACATGCAGTGACATATCTGCAGTGTGGAAAGAGAAACTTAATAAAAAGCTTTATTAAGTCCTGGTTAAAAAAAAAAAAAAAATCACCATTTTGTGTATTCTGAAGGGATGCTGATGGGAGGGCTGATGTGAGGAGATTGCTGTAGGACTTTCACTCACAGAATCACTAGACTGTGACCTAGACTGCCTGGAGGAAAAGGGTATTCTGGGCAGGAAGAAATATTTTAAGTTCAACTGACGTTTTGGGGATCAGTTGAGTTGTCATCTTCATATCTGAGCTGAAAGTGCCACCCATGGAAACCACACTGACTGGCAGCGCTGGTTATATTCTCTCTTGTGTATGGAGAACAAAATTTACTTGCACTGTACATCGTGTGAGACTTAATGGCAATAATTCTTTATTCAGTCTGTGTCTTTTCACAAAAAAGCCAATGCCTGCAATTAAGCTAAATGAATGCAGTGTGAAAGCAGAAAATTTGTGTATGCAATCAGATGTGGGCACAACAAGCATACTAGCTGGATATTAAACATTATAACATTTTACAGTAGCAGTATTTGGTCCAGATTTACAGATTTCCCATTGAGCAAAGATTTTATATGTGTGCATGCATGGAAGATTAGGAGATACATGTGTGTATATATGTATGTATGATGAAAGATTATGAAAGGGCTTACTGCTGCTATAAATTATTGGGATCTTTGGCATGATGATGAGATTGTTGTGGTAACTGGGAGCAGTTAGGGAGCATTTGTGCACCAAGGTAGGTTAAAGCATAAGTTAATTAGTTCACTTCTGCCTGAAAGTGAGACACAGTGGGAAAGTACGGTATAGAGCAGTTGTCTGCTCTCTAATTGTTCTTATTTAAAAGATGAATCTGTTTTGCATCACTGGTTACACTGACATGCTGCATACTGAACCAGCAGCAAAATCATGTCTAATTACCATAAAGCTAATAGGAAAAGGAAGGTGAAATCTCATGATTAGTTTGAGAGTTCTGTCAAGGGACAGTGCAATCATGTTTAATTTGACTGCCGTATGGCGTAGCTTTTCTTCGCTGTTTAAAAATACCAGCCATGCAAGTTTATTTCTGAGGTTTGAGACGATAAATTCAGGCATTATGGTTGGCAGGACCGTTACGTATCTGAGAGCTGCGATGCTTCAGATGTGCCTGGCCTCCAAAGCTACCTGACTGGCATCCACGAGCGCTCTGAGCTGTTGTACTGATTCAGCTAGCGAAAGAATGAGGCTTTTCATAACATCTATTTGGTTTGGGGTTTTTTTTTTTCCTTCTGAGGAGGTTTCCTGGCCATCATTTTCTCATTTGCTTTTGTCTGTATTAAAACTGACGTTTATATAGAAAGCTACTTTTTAAAAAAACACTCTAGATTTAGCAAATTACAGGCTTTCAAGAAATTCTCTTTAATATTAAAAAAAACCCCAACATGTCAATACTATCAGAAAACAGTAATATTTTATAACTAGCATAAACTGCTTAGGTGTGTGTTTCCTGGAGCTATTAGAGTTATTGTGACAACAGTAAGCAGTAAATGAAGTCTTCAAACACCAAAGATGATATAAATGGCTTTTATGTGTATATATATATGTCTGTGTGTGCACATATGTGTGTATTTATTTGTATCTAATGAACAGCTGGTCACAGGAGGTAAAGTTACAGGAGCTGAACAAGTCACTGCTCATCAGCTGAGCCATGTTAAATCACCATATGTACAGGCCTTGTCTGCTCAGCTTGAGAAGTAAAACCACAACCATGTAGACAGCCTAAAGGAAGGCAAAAGCACACAGTATTCTAGGAGTTCAGCAAAGTGCGGCTCGAGTGGTTATTGGGAACTTGTTACGTTTGGACACTGCATTACTTGTGCTTTCCTGCGTCCCAGGTTAGCAGGCTGCACGAGAAGCGTGTAACCTAGTCAGGGGTCCAGCTGCTTTGTTCTTGTGGGTTCCTCTTTACCGAATTCCCAAGACTCAATAATAGTAGCATTTTAGACATGAGTGAATGTATTCTGCATCTTTTCTGTTTTGCCATAGTGGGAGGAATTAGCTGGAATTTATGATAGCTGGTTGGTTGTGTAACAGCAAAGGATCGCTCAAATAATCCATGCTCCCATTGCAAATATGTGCTGCTGTGCAACAATCATTGCACAGTGAATTTTAGATATTGTTTGCGTTTAAATCACCCAGAAAAACAGATTGGGAGGTAATCCAGCGCTGATTTGTCTTAATAACCATGCACATTCTTTTTTTCCCCAGACAGTAAATGTGTATGTGCAAGATGGAGGAACTGATTCCATACCTGTGAAAGTGCTGAACTGTGATACTGTATCACAAGTAAAGGAAAAGATAATAGACCAAGTCTATCGAAATCTGCCATGTTCTCAGTGGCCAAAAGCTGATAGTGTAGTTCTTGGTAAGCAGCTACTTGTGATACTATGTTAAGCAGGTTAAACATGTTGCGTGATTATGTATTTTTCAAAAAAAAAAGTCTGTAAAGGCAATTGATTCGGGTTTGGGGTTTTTTTTAAAAAAGTTAAATTCATGTTCAGCTGGATGCAAAAATACAGCATTTGGCAGCAATCTGAATATGCATTAAAAATTAATGCTTTCTTCCAGAGTTCTTTTTCCTGCCTCTTAAAAGTTTTGTTGTACTGTCATTAGCGTGCAAAGAGCCTGTTAATGACTGTTAGCACAAATGTATTCATGTCTGACAGAGTCAGTATCTCAGGTACTAATTAATGTGATAATGACAGCATGGACAATTAACTGATGGAGAAGTAATGATGCGATTTCAGAAACTGGTACTGATTTTGACTTGCCTTTATGATAGTTATTCAAAAGAATTATAGGAGCTGCACTTTTCCGAGACGCTGAGCCACCCAGCCTGTGAAAATCATCCTCCTTGAAGGCTTTCAAAATTCAGAATTGCTGTTCTCTCAGACGTGGTGCTGAGGGACGTGACTTAGGGGTGGCTTTGGCACTGTTAGGTTTATGGTTGGACTCGATGATCTTAAAGGTCTCTTCCAACCTAAGTGATACTGTGATTCTGTGATTCTTCTTGAGGAGAAAAAAAAAAAAAAAAAAAAAAAAAGACGTTACCTAAAAGACCTAATATCATAATAAAAGCTTCGATTAATAATTTTGCAATATCTTCATTACTGCCTTAATCTGAAAGTAGAGGATGCAGTTCTTGCTTTTCAGAAAATCCTAGTAAATTACCTAAAATTGCCTTTCCTATTCCATACAAAGTCCCATTCCTCTATTTTGGACTGTTAGCAGTTCTTATTATGTTTATTTGTAGTATTCTATGCAAAGGAATTTAACTTGCTGTGGAAAATAATCAGAAGTCCTGTGCGTGGTTAGGAACAGTTCGTGCAAACTTCTGTAATAAAGGCCAAACTGTTAAGCAATAAAAAACACACATCGTGGCGTGTGCCAAATTACTTCTTTTAATGTTCCACAATGCGTCAGTGGGTCTCTAAACTGAAACATTCTTGGAGTAGTTATTTTTGCACATGGTTAACAACTGTTTTTTCTTATTTTAATTATCCCTTAGAGTGGCGTCCAGGTTCTACTGCACAGATCCTCTCAGACTTGGATTTAACATCCCAAAAAGATGGCAGATGGAAACGTATCAACACACTAATGCATTATAATGTAAGGAGGTGTTTCAGAGCAGTTGTTTGCATCTGTTAACTGTTCTCTAGTAATAAATAAAATCTTTATTTGTTTTTAGAGAAGCTTCTGTGCTACATAAAGAATCAATTCCCTGCCTCCCCCCCCCNAGGCCAGGTCTGGACATACTGCCTAAACATCTTACCAAAACCGCACCACCTAGATGCCAGCACGTTGGTTTACTCGTCATTGCAGTGTCTCCAAATCCAAATTTCCCTTTGAACATTCAAAAGCTCCTTTTGCTAGATCTCGTATTCATTTCTTCTTTTCTCTGCCACGTCTTACCCCTGAGAATTATCTTTGTCCTTCCTCTGCTGCTAAATAGATTTTGGGTTGCTCTGGTTTGTTCAACAGCCCAGTTAGGACAGCAGATGTTGACATTTTTGTACTGTCTGTTTTTAGGTTCCGTACTGTGCATTCTACCAAGCACTGGCAATCCACTTATCTTCCCTTTGTATGCTCTTTATTGCTTTCTGACAGCAGATATCCTGATGAGGAAAGACAGAAGTTAGTTTTCCCTCAGAAAACAGAGAGGTCCAATTTTTCATGATAAACCCTATTTTTGTACAAAGGGCACCCAGGGCGGATTGGGGAACCACTGAAGTCTTGGAGTTGCTTCTAGCAATTTCACTAATCTCAGAGGAGGTGCTGATGTGATGTCTTATTAAAGGAGGGCGAGGAGTCTGTTCTGAACTGCAGAGACAGTTGCCCAAGAAGCCTTTGAAGGGCAGCATTAATCATAGGTCCACATTCCCTGCAAAAAGATTACAGAAACCACAGTTTAGATGTTAAGAAAGAGCTTAAGTCGTGCGTATTTCTTAGGAATAACATCCCTGTGTATGTATTTTTAAAGGTTCGAGATGGTGCCACACTCATCTTATCGAAAATGGGAATTTCCCAGCAGCCAGAGGATAATCAGCAAGATGTCCCAGGGGAAAGTAAGTATCTTGTGGCTTCACTACCTCCCAAAATGACTAGAAGTCAAAACCCATGCAGAGAAAGTGACACTGTTATCTTGATCTTGTTTATTGAGCATGCCTGTGGAGCTAGGTATTCCCCACCAGACTGTATAGGGGTTATCTGTTGTGTGTTACCCACTGCACACTTGCAGAGGTTTTCTTTGTCCTCATTATAAACACCTTAAATAATGGGGCTTTAACCATAATTGCTGTGAGTCCGTACCCTGCCTTAATAGAAAGCACTCTTAGCAAACATGTCCTTGCATATTTTGTTTCTTAATCCCACTACATCTACAGTCAAACCATATGTTTCATCTTTCCAAAGCTTTATCTCTTTTTCTCCTTCCTTTTTGCTTTTCTTATTTTCCTCTCCAAATTTCTTCCACTTACTAGACTGACCATTGAATGCAGTGTTCTAGATGAGCCACAGTAGAGACCAGCTCCCCTCTCCGTGACATAACGGATCTGATGTAATTTTTTTAATTGCTTTTCTTACCACTATGTTGTCTTGCAAACTCATCTCTGTACATTCGTATTTTGTGTCTCCCTCCCTTTGAGTAATATTTCATTAGTTATGCTAGCTTGGTTTTTCCAGGGTTTGTTGCTTGGCTTCATTCATTCTACATGTGTTATCTCTTTAGATGCAGTGTTTCCCATAATTCCTGTGTTCTTTTTGAGGTATGCAATCCACCGTAAGTTGGTGTCAGGGATTTCTTTATAATGTTTCCTCTCTTTCACATCACTAAAGCAGCTGTTGCATAATTCTGGTACTGCTGTCTGCTACAGTATGCTGGACTTCTCAAGATGAAAGATAACCTGTTAGCTTGCAAACTGTCTTTTAAAGCTTTTACCTCTACATGTTCGTATTCAGTCTAGACCAATTTGCTTTATCTCAGAACCACTTGAGACACAATATCCATTACAGCCTAAAATGCACTCAGATTGTTATGGAAATATTTGCTTGTAAATTTAGTTCTTTGTCACATGTGTTTCCTTTACATTTCAGATGTTCAGTTTCTCTTTTTTTTTCAGCCTTGTATTCAGTTATTTTACACGAGGTGGAAGGTAGATTTATGGAACGATAATTGTTGAGATCATTTGTCCTTCTATGAACTCATTTAATATGCTTTACTGTCTAGCACTGATTGCAAAAGCCATTGCTTCACCTAATAGTTTCATTCCTTTAAACAGATTTACTAATCTTAGATTTAATAGGTTTTAAGGGCTGGGCAGTCAAACAGATTGGAAATAATATGCCAGAAATGTACGTTTTTCAAGAAGATGGGTCCCAGGTGATAGCTCTGACATGTATCACTATTTAACAAAAATGTGCAGACTTCCACTTCATTTGTGTAGAGTGTTAGCCAGGAAATTAGGACAGGCAGAACCACTTGCTGTTTACTTTTTACTCTCTCCTCCTGGGTGCTTTCTGTTGAGACTTTTCGCAGCATCCTTGAAGGGTCTTCTAATGGTCATGGCTACACCTCCGCTGCTGTCCTCTCACCCCTTTACTGCAAATGCCTGCCATAGTTGGCCAAGTGGTGGCTACTCTATCACAGCAGGTGACAACCCAGCACATTAACTTAAAAAGCCATCCAGTTTAATATAGAGGGCAGCGAAGTGCAGCCAGGCGAGGAGCTGATTCCTAGTTGCCATTCAGTTTGGTTGCACCAATTGCTGAGATAACTGCTGAGGCGGTAGTTACCTCTACTATAAAGAAGTAGAGTGGACCATGAGTGGAGTCGGGTGGTGTCCTAGCTTTGCTTTCTGACCACAGAGCGGAGTTTGGTCTCCCGTTCTGGGCTCCCAGTCTTCATCCTCCCACCTCGCTACCCTTGTGGCAGGCAGCAGAGAACTGGACCGTGCAGTTTTCTTTTGTTGGTGGTTTGTTTGGGTTTTTTTTTCCTTTCCTCTTTCTATACAGTTGTATCTTTAGCTGTGGTTCAGTATGATGAAACTCTTTGAACATACATGATCTGTACTCCAAGATTAACTCCTTAGTTATACATGTGGCATGTAGTGGAAAAGCAGACTTCTGGGGACAGTGCTGTCACACAAGGGCTCTCGTACACGAGAAAAAAAATCTGCAGAGAGTTTAGATCCCAAAGTATGGACTGAAGACAACTTCCACCCGTGTTTCTTCTCCCCACCCTGTCTTGCACCGTGGTAGCGTACAAATTTGGGAAGACAGCATTTCATGCCAGGCTAGCCCATTTTCTTTAGGGCCAAAGGGTCCTCTGAGCTGTGTGGTGCCAACTTGTTCTTTTGGAAAGCTATAAAAAGTTACAAAGCCAGTGCAAAGCGAGAGCCCGCAGTGACAGTGATTTGTGAGACGCTATGTGTATGGAAGAGAGAGGACAGGATCCGAGACTTCCCCTCCTGCACATACACATTTATATGACACAGGGATTTACACGGTTGGAATAAATAGAAATCCTATCCCGGCTCTATGAATGAGGCTTGTGATGAAGTGGTTTTCCTTTTATCCAGAGTCTCTCATTAACTTGCACCTTTTGCATTGAGAAGTGTCAGCTGAAGCCATTGACTGTCTGCCAAAGTACTAGGCTTTGCACACAACGAAAATGTAAAACCATGTTCAGAGATGTTCGTCTAAAACCTGGCATTGCTTCCATGCTGCTTTTGATTCACAGCTTCTAACAGGAAGACACTAGAAACTGGAGGTTGTGACAAATTAAATGCAGCATCTTTTGCTTCTGGAGATAATAAATGCAATTACTAATTTGTATCAAGATGAAGAATGGTTTTCAGTGATTTCATGCTAGTATTTCTGTACTGAACTGTTAGCCAAAACAACACGCTCTGTTATTCTGGGGGATTTTCTGGGGATTTTTTTTTCCCCTTTTTTTAATTCTGAATAAAAATAGCCAGAGGGTTACAGATGAGAAATAGTGATTAGCATATCCATGTAGGGCAGCCCTTCCTTCACCTCCACGGAGCGGTGTATTCACAGGGGGGAGGAGATTGGAAGGAAGCTAATTTGCTGAAGGCCACGCATGGGAAAGGGGGCTGCGTTGCCTGTCACCATCGCACTTGCCTCCATCACGTTTACTTCATGGTTCATACCACTATAATTAGTCAGCACAGTCAATATTTGACATTAACACCCCCCACACCCTCCCCAGTGTTATTTTATATTGTCCAAAGAATGCTCCAGGGCCAAGACAAAGAGTTTGGGGGAAGCATTTGACCCAGTGGGTGCAGTCTTCTCCCCACTTACAGCTTGATGCATATTGTGGCCACCACAAATAAAAAGGAGGTATTTTCCCTTATCTTTCATTTTCTTCACCTCCCACTTTTCCATTGGGGAAAATATTATCTCACAGAAATGTTATTTTCTCTTAGCAACCGTACTGCTAACATGTTTTCTTGCCCCATGTTCTGAATTTCTCTTCATCTTTCTTCCTGCTATTTTTAGCAATGAAGTGGGATCTTTGTATTGCAGAAGTTCGTCTGGTTGAGCTGTAGTCTCTTAATCCCTACTTTCCTATGAAATAACTACTACTTCACTAGTAGCCAGCTCTGTTGTTGCTAAACAAACGGGCCAAATTAAGCTGCACATATCTCAGTGGAATCGCCCTTGGCTGTTTCTCTTCTCTCCAAAGTTAAACTGGGCCATATACCATCAGGAGGGCAAAGAGAGGATAAATTCCTGTGAATCAAAGGAGGAAGCAGAAGTGTGCCAAGCAACTGACATAAGGCTGGAAAATAGTTTCTGCTCTAACCGTGTGATTTGATGTATTAATTTATGAAAGTAAATAACAGGCATTGCAAAAGAAATTCCAGACTTCAGGCCCACCAGCGGTTCTTACTGTACTGGTGGATGATTGCTGTGAGCGGTATTGATTGCGAAATCGCAGCTGTTTCAAAACAAAGCGATAGCATTTATTTCTTTCTTGCTTCCTTCACATGAACTTCCAAGTCAAATTAAGGACTCTCGAAGGACAACGTTATTTAATGTGGCGTTTATTTTTCCCCTACCTGGTTAAAAAGAAGTAAAGGCCCCAGAAGAGTGCATAGCCCGTCATTTTCATGTGGCTATATAAAGGAGATTCAAGCAGAAGTGTTGGTTTGGCCAGATTACATATAAATGTTATTTTCTCCTGTGATGTAAGATATCAAGCGTGTGTGCAAGTTGGTAAACTTAATGGAGCTGTTTAGGAACATAGTTAATAAACTACTATGGCCAAAAATTAGAAAGGACAGAATTCATGCAGTTAGAAACTGATATTTTCTGCTGTAACTCTGATTCAGTTACATTGGATGGATGTATTAAAGCATAAAGCTTAGCAGTAATGCAAAATAATTTGTGCAATAGGGCTGAATCACAATTTTAATGGGAAAAATAAATTTCACATTTTAAAGACATCAGTGATTTCAAGTGCACTGATTCAGTAACTTCCACTGGAAAAGCGCCATTGATTTTAGGGACTGTGCCAAGTATATATCAAAGTTCAGAAATTAAAGGAAGAACAAACAAAACCAGGAGGTCTGAAACTAAGTGTGTGACACAGAATCTTTTCTCGAGGGCTATTAATTGCAAGTTAAAACAATTGCATCATCCCTTTCAGAAGTGTTGATAACAAAAGATTCTCAAGCATTGAGTTTGTCTGAACGTTGATGCTGAAACACAAGATCCCTTCGTTCCACTGCGTGATCATTGAGGTTAGCTCAGGGACCAGAGGCATGATACAGGGATATAGGGACCAAGCCATGGATGTAGCCCAGCAAGGCACCGTAACCAGACGAGCTGTCATAAGCGTCCAGGAGCTTACTCCTATTTCTGCTATATGGCAACAGGCTTGGTGTGAGACTCTCGCTCTGGTTTCAGCTCTGAATACTGACAAGCACATTTCAACAGATCTTATTATAATGGATTACGAGTTTGCTGTAGTCCTTACCTCTGTCTGCTGGAGTTCACATCCTCTCAGCAAAAGGATGCATTTTATCTCCTTTTAGCCACACAGTCAGGTGGTGGTGTTCAAATGCTGATAGAGGTAGATCTGAACTGAGGCACCATACTTTGAATTCAGCAGTTAGGGTAAAAATGTATATTGTAATGATGATACTTAGAAAAAAGTGTTGATATCATAAGTTCTTAAATTGCCGCTGCCAAACACACCAGAGCTGTTACAACAATATCTTGCTGTGTACCTGGAGCAGGCTACGATTTCCCTTTCTGTGGTAGCTGTTGAGTCAGACATAGCTGAATTTCTCTAATTTGATCACATCTCCGAGAATTCACAAAGGGGTAGAGTATTTCACTGTGTAGACCCCAAAAAAATACACATGCTGTGCTTAGGTGACCAAACAGGAGTTTCCTTATTGTGCCATTCCTTCCACTCCCTTTGCTCTTGACAAAAGCAAGCCACAATCCTACTTCAGCGCTGCTTTTTCAGCTTATGTATTATTGAACATTTAGTAATACATAGTTTTATATGTTGGACAAGAACAGAGTAACCTAGATCCTCTTGGCAAGAGAAAAGGTAAGGATAGAGAACCAGGATCTTACCTGTACTTAGGTATATGATTATTTTCGTGTTGCTGAATTGGGTGCGGGGCATTTTTTGTAACGATGGCAATTCCTGTTTCCAGGACACGCACTCCTGGAAGATGAAAATAAGGTCTGGCATCTAGTCCGGCCAGTAGATGAAATAGATGAAGGTAAATCGAAGCGGGGCAGCGTGAAAGAAAAAGAGAGGACCAAAGCTATTACAGAAATCTACCTGACCAGACTTCTCTCTGTGAAGGTAAGGCTCAGCTGTGCCACGGTTACACCTGACATCTATAGATTTTGAGGTACAACAGAAGAAAATGATGCAACTATTAGTCATGCCTTTGGCTGCAATTTTGAGTATGTCTCATGTACATACAAGCTGGTGTTCAGGGCTTCAGGTTATTAATATGCCCCAAGGAACATTACTGGGAAAGAGATAAAGTATAATTCCCAATCAAAGTTGAGAACCATGAATTATGTGTTCATTAAATAAGGATTTTTCTTGCAAGACAGAGATGAATATTCTCCTCTGTGCCACCTATTTAGATAATACTCTGTTGTTTGTTGCTTTGAACCAAACTGCTACAGAGCCTTATAGTTCCCTTGCTTGTGGCCAATGCCGCTGTATAATCTAGAAAAAAAATAATATGTTTTCGAATAATAATAATAGTCCTTTTAAAGTATTTGTAGTGCTTACACTGCAGAATGGATCACAATCAAAATAATTTTGTGAAGCATTCCTTCTTGCAGAAAGAATTTATTATACTGTCTTTAATGATCATAAAGCCAGGTTCCTGATGAAAATGAGGGTGATATGGCTCCAGCTAAGGCCATTTGCCCAAGTGTGAAAGTGGATGTGAAGGAAGGTCTGTGTATAGATGACACAGACTCAGGACACAGAGCCAGCAAGGTGCAGCCCCCGCTTTTCTATTCCAGATAGCCGGTTTATAGATTATTACCAGTCTGGAGCTTTACTAACTCATACGGTGTGGTGAGGTGTGATGGCTGGCGCCACAGCTACCCTTACAGCCCAAGGACTGTCCATGTGTCCTTGCTGACTGCAGAGTGGCTTAGGGCTCCTTGCCTTGTCGGTCCCTCCCCGTTCTGGGGCTGGCAGCTGGAGTGACGGTGGGATAGAGGATGCCCCCCATCACACATGTCCATAGGGCCAACCAGCTGAGCAGGGACGAACTGCCTGTGGCCTCAACAGGGCCATCTCTAAAACAAGGGGACAGTCTCTGAGGTCACAGTCGCTACGGTCCGGGCAGGTGCAGGAATCCAGCCAAACGCACACTGTCCTCCTGGGGACTCTTCACTCCGCAGGCTCAGTGGAGCTCAAGGAGCTGGTCCAGGCTGGGCGTCTGATGAGACCCAAGTGCTTGCCCTTAAACAAAAAGTCAAATGGTCACGGGTACTTGTCCCCTCATTCTCTTTCTAAAAATTGCATCATGCTTTAGAGGCAGAGAAACTGGAGGTGGGAAACTGCAAAACCATTAAAAAATGGTTAACAATTATTTTGTGTACACAGTGACCCTGAAGTGTGAATGTGTTGTATACTTAGCGACCAGTTTCTGCTGCTTCTGTCAAGCAGAAAGCACACCTTTCTGTGCATCATGTAGAATAACTGGTGAAGTCACAACCTTTCAGGCTAGAACATAAAATTGTTCTCTAGAAGGTCTTTACTGTGTTGGCAGTTTGCAAGGTTACTGCACGAACAAGTTGCTTGTTTTTTGTCACCTGGTAGCCTTAGCACTCAGGAGGAAGGCTGTCAGGGACTGCAACTACTGTTAGTGTCAGTAGGAATAAAAGACTCTAGGACGGCACCGACTTCAGCCTGTAACACAAATGTAATAGGTTTTTTTGAAATTTGCTTTTAGGGGACACTTCAGCAGTTTGTAGATGACTTCTTTCATAGCGTGCTCAACTCAAACCATGTGGTGCCCCCAGCTGTGAAATACTTCTTCGACTTTCTTGATGAGCAAGCAGAAAAACATGACATCAAGGATGAAGACACCATTCACATCTGGAAAACAAACAGGTACGGTATGAACAGAATGATACTTGTATTGCAGAGAAACAAGAGTGTAATTCACAGGTATGGACTCTTACAACAAATCAAAGTAAGTTTCATTTATAATTCCCAGAGTAATTTTAATTGAAATAATGTGTTTATATGATCAAAAGGATTCCCCATAAGCATAGAAGCTGCAAAAATTAAACCAGTCTACCTATGGGGTTTCCGTTGGCAGATCTATCGCTTTAGTTTTTGTCTTTCCTCAGAGAAGAGGAAAGCAAGAGGCAAATGGGACTAGATTTACCTATCAAAGCACAAAATCGAATAAAATACTACTCAGGTACTTTCTGTAACCAAGCAGACATCTTGTCTTGCTATTTTGAGGCACTTAAGTTTCTTCTCATACAAGTTTTTCTGAGAGAGATGTAAAGGCTTGGTTTTCAGACATGGAAACCTGGAAACAGATAGCTTGCATAAATGTTGAAAGAGAAAATTAAGCTTCACTGTTGTGAGGAGATCAAAATGCTAAACCTGTACTTAATTTAATGCAATTTGCTTGGTGTAGAACATTTATTGTGCAAAAAGGATTATTTATCTTTTTTCTTGCTTTGCAGCCTGCCTCTTAGATTCTGGGTAAACATACTGAAAAATCCCCATTTCATCTTTGACGTTCATGTTCACGAAGTAGTGGATGCTTCCTTGTCAGTCATTGCACAGACTTTCATGGATGCTTGCACAAGAACAGAGCACAAATTAAGCAGAGTAAGTGATTTGCATTCTACATCCTGACTATGCTCATGCCTGACAAGACAAAGGGCATCCTCGCAGACAAAACCCATTCTCTGAGGAGATACAGCCTTGATAGTTTCTTTTTGGTTTTATAATGAAGTTAGCATTTCACCACTTAACAGGTTGGTGAACATGTCGGTGTTACTGTGTAGCCTGCTGACTGATTTTTATAAAAAGGAGAAAACATCAAATGCTTTTATAAAAAGCAAGTTTAAGAACTGATTATTTCACGTCCACCAATAATATAGTATCATCTTGCACTGATGTATTCATAATGCTGTGTGTAAACGTCATCCTTTTAAGGCAAATAATCTCACCCATGTACCAAGGGTGGTTGGTAATAAGCATCCAAATGTTGATACCTGTAAAGCTCAAGTGCGTGTGACTATAAAGCTTGATGTTAGGTTCTTGTGGTTTGGGCCAGACTGGCCACTGAAACAAACCAGGACACTTCTTGACTTCCTCTTCCTTCCTCGAGATGTTCATAAATCAACAGTTTCTCTCTAAATTTTTCAGGATTCTCCAAGTAATAAATTACTTTACGCAAAAGAAATCTCCAACTATAAGAAAATGGTGGAAGAGTAAGTATAGACTCTTTTCATGTTTATTCAGAGTTGTTATGGCCTTAAGCCTGTGTGAATATACTCAGTAAGAGAAAAAGTGAATGCTGAGGTCGTCATAGTCAACTGTCAAATGTTAAAGATTTTACACCTGAATGTTAAATCGTTCCCTTGGTGGTGGCGTTGGCAGTGTTGAAATGGAGCGCTGTTATGACCCAGTGCGTGCTCATGTCTGTGCAGGCAGATGGATAGATTTATGTACACATTTATTCAGGAGAAAGGACGATGCTGTTTTCCGCAGCGGTTGCTGTCACCCGTACGATCTGTCTAACCAACGCTGCGCTTCCATAAATCAGTAGAGATCAAATCCTGAAAACGTTTTCACAAACACCTATTTTTGATATTCCATCTCTGACTTCATCCTTTTACTAACTGGCAATTCTGTAAATACCACAGAAGCTCTGCCACAGGACAATACCCTTGCTAGCTGATGACTTCAAAAGTTTGAAGGCCTAAAATAAACATAGGCTGCAATTACAAATAGATTTCTTTGCTGTGGTTTGGCCCTGCACAATCAGGTGTGATTTGCCTTTGTTGCAAAGGTACTAATGACTGTTGGGAGACAGGATTAGTAAAGGAATCTTTGGTCTGTTGTGGCAGAACATCTCTTGCATTATTAGGAAGCTTGTTTAAAATAATTGCAAAATCGAAATGCAGAATTACCAGAAAGCCAGAGTGTATTTCACCTAATGGAAAGCTTGTTTTCATTTGTTGCAGTTACTACAAAGGTATTCGTCAGATGGTGCCAGTTAGTGACCAAGACATGAATACCCATCTAGCAGAGATTTCTAGGGTAAGAATAAATTCCATTTTCTCGTCCTGAAATTGGAGCCAAGTATAGCACTGTTTTTCTTTGTCTTCTCTTTCTAACTCAACAAGTGGGGTTTTTTGTATGTGCAAACATCAAATCAGTTATTTCAAACATCTCTGAAATACTCCTCCTTAGTGTATTCATGCCTTTTAGCCCTATGAAATGTTGATTATTGAATGGAACTAAGAATGGTTATCATCGCTAATCTGTCTGAGTGATGCAGGTGGCAGAGCAAAGCCTTCGGATTTTTTCACATCCATTGTGGAAAAATGATAGCACTCTTGAATGGTGTTTTCCCTCCACAGCACATAGAAGATTTTTAGCATTGATCATGCTGATAACAAGTAGTGACTGAATTCAGAGTTCCACCACAGCAAAAATTTGATTTCAGAAATGAAAGGGGAGGCGCAGAGGTTAAGCATAGCATATTTTAGAGCTGTCTGTAGGAGTGCAATACTTCTGCTTTGTGCTGCCTGTGAGAAGCTCATGGGCCCTCTCAGTGGCACTTTTTGCGTTAAGGGTCGTTGGGGTTTTACCTCTCAGGGAGAAGAGCGGAGGGGGCTGGTTGCTTGCTGGGGACTCTGGTTGGAGACTGGTGGAGCAAAGACACTACAAAACCTGCTGCAGAGAGCTGGTCCACTCCACAGCTCAGCTTAGCTAGAGCAGGCTCGTGCCTTCAAAGCACTCAATTTAACCTGGAGAACTGGGAGAAGCCCTCACCAGTCTTAAAAGCTGTTGTTTAGCCTGAGCAAAGAGACAATGTACTTACTGGCTGGTTTACTTATTTGCTTAATTTAGTTGAAGAGTTCTCGCGTAAGGAGGATGTTTGGGGAATTTTTTGTGGTTTGTTTATTTCAGTGCCCTAAGGACCTAACATTTTGCAGATCAACATCCTCATGAGAGCATTTCTATTTTCAGTCATTCACTACAAAACTCATCTGCAGTGACATTTCATTTTCCAGTTCACTTTATTTATTACACAAATCGAGATGTATATAAAATTAAAACATTTGGTGATTAAAAGTAAATTCAATAGAATGTTCTAACATCAGCAGAATATGTTGATCCTTTCTATTTACATTATAAATTATGATAAAAATGGATATGGAAGGAGTAATTGAACGTTGCAAATTTTGACCGGCACTAGAAGTGATTTTTATAGAGCAAGGGAAGATGGATGTTTCTCTGCTGCTTTATGCCTTGGGTAATCATTTATGCCAGTAGCAATGTTTTGCAATTCTTCATTTTCTTAACTAACTTAAAAGACTAAAGGCATAGCTAGAGACTTGCATCCTATATATTTGAATGAAAAACTTTGTTTAGACAGGTAGAGCACGTTTACTAAATAAGTTAAATACCGGGGCAGGGGGGCAAGAAAGAAGTAATGGAGGGATTTTTTCCTGCTTCATATAAAGCCCTTTCTCTCTCCCCTTTCCATCTTGGTGATTCAGATGACTGTTTCCAAACCTACATGTGCTCATGATGCTGATGTGTTACACCTGTGCTGTAGTGAGGTGTGAATAATTTCAAAGAGTTAAAAAGAGCTGGAGAAAGGATTTCAAACAGATTTCATGACAGGGACAGAACCAATGTTTAATATCTCAACAATATGTAGATTGTACTGACTAAATGTTTTAGTTACACATACCCATGTTGTTAACAGATGTTTGAGCTGTAGTCTGTGGTTTGACATTGAGAGTTCAAAATATTTTCCACCTCCAGTGTTAGAGTTGTGGACAGGCTGGAAAAACACCAGCGAGAAAGCCTTGATCTAAAAATCACCAAAGTTTTCCCACCCCTTTTTTCTGTCCCAACTGTCATTTAGCAAAAGTTACAGGATGCAGAGTTCGCATTTGGAAATACTGTCTCTGGCAGTCATGTGTGGGGATAACTTTCAGCTGTCTGCGATCATATTTTGACATTTGCCGCTTGCTTGTGTTGTTTAACAGGCACATACCGATTCCTTAAATACACTTGTGGCTCTGCACCAACTGTACCAGTACACTAACAAATACTATGATGAGGTAAGTTGTGGCTTTTGTTTTCATTTTTTAATAATATCAATGGTAAAAAGTTATAAAGGCTAACGTTAGCCTAAAGGGACAACTTCTGGAATCCCCTGGGCAATTGGGTAAAAGCAGTGCTGAGCAGAAAGCTCTGACTTTGCAATTATACACCCTGCTTGGCAATTACACTGGTTAAGGGTGTGCCCTTATAAATGAACAATTTCATTATGGGCTATCTTGTTTTGGTAGTGGTAGTTAATTGAGATCTGTAAGAGAAATAGATTTAAAAATCATTTCTTTTCAGTTCTGCCATCCTAAAAATGGTAATTCCTAAGAATTAGGACATAAGAATGTCACCGAGCAAGAAGCACTCCTCAGACCTCTATCAGGTTTCAAGCCAGCGTTGGGGTTTTTTTAATTAGGAACAATGCATTAGATTTGGGTTGCTTGTAGGAATAGGGCTATGCCTTTTTTAGTAATTAAAACGCACTTATAACTTCCATGCCTGCTATCGTCCCCATTTCATCGTGCCAAATGAAGTGCCTGCCCAAGGTAAACCGAAGAAGAGTAACTGTTGAATATAGTCTGATTCAAAAGGAAACTCACAAATTCAGTCCAAAACATTTCTTAGGTTCTTCGGGCCCTGTGGGAAGGGGGACAAAGAACATCCCAGTGTAGCTGGGCTGTGGCTATGGTTCTCCAAACTTAATCTGAAAACAAAAAGAGAGAAGGAAACTTTTATTCAAAGGTTTCCATGGAAATGAATGCCTCCAGAAAACTCTCAGAATCAAATCAAAGCAAGTAAGAACAGATGCTGAATCGAAAAGGAGTGCAGCACATGTGAGCTCTCTTCGGTTTGTCTTGCACCTCAGCCCAGTTCGTGTTTTCACTTATATTTGGCACTAACGGCGGTGAGTCTCCTCCTCAGCTTCACTGCAGCTGCTTTATACAGGAGCAGCCAGGCTGCCGCGGCTTTAAAACAGATGTGAGCAGGGAAAATCAGATCACCCTGCGAGTTCTTGCAATGGGGCTCAGGGTGGGAAGCAGCCAGAGGAACGCAGGCCAACGTGGCGGCACTGGTTTCCTCGCCCCGTGTCCCCAGAGCTACCCAAGCTGACTTTCGATGCGTTCCCGTGGCCAGACCTCTTACAGAAACACTCGGGGACCCTGGATGACAGATGAACCATGAAGCCTTGATTCTTCCACACCCCTGTGTCCCGGCTCCCACTCGTGGTTTCACGTTTGGTGGCAGGCACAGGTGGAGTCACCAATCTATGGCATTTATCAGTGTCGGGCCAGCAAACCCCATCGCGGAGCCACAGCTCTTCCTTTCGCATACATCACTGTGTAACAACAAGGTGCAGTGGATGAAAAGGCTTGCTAATTCAGAGTTATGGAGATAATCTGTCAAGAACCATTCAGTAAAATTAATCAAGCTTATTTATTTTCCATGAAAATGTTTTAATTTGCATAAATTGGAACATTTTGCAGCTGCCCTTGTCTTTATTACTGACGCAGTGGTTCCCAGCATGCGCTGTACCTTCTGCATCTCTGCAGGGCCTGACAATGACTAAGTGGGTACATTCTAATTGTCCACATTTATATGAAGGATATATTCACCAGCAGAGATAATCATGAATTATTTAGTCTAGATTTGAGGAGTTGCAGCTAGATATAATTGTTTAAATTAAGGGAACAATATCAAATTAAATTAGGCCCAATTTAAATACTGTAATAAGTGTTTATTAACTGTCTTGTAGAAATGTTTTCACGCTCTAAAAACAAATCCATTAAAATAATTATTTCTAAACAAATTTGCTCCAGCGTTTGAAACTCAAATGCTATACCAGCCCTTCAAAGTGAAATTATTGGGTAGATTGATACTGACTGCATTAATCTTCATTGTCAGTAATGTGCAAGAACTACAGGTAGTGACAGGCAAACTCTATTTCTCCGGTTCTTGTACTGGCAAGTTTATGTAGTATTTAAACAGAGCTAAAGGTTCCTGCTTGATTACAGTGTCTGACTGTTATTAATAAAGCCCGTTCTAGAAAAGGAACAGTTTTGCCATGTAAGGTTCTTCTAATGGAGAAATCCAATAGTCAGTGCAAAAGTTTCCCTAAAGGATGGTGGGAATGAAAACCTTTCGAGACCTTTGAAATTTGATCTTGGGAAGCCCTAAAAAACTCTATTTGAAGAAAAGCCTTCTCATAACAGTTGACCTTTTCTAGCTCTTGTTTTCAAATCCCATGTGTCTTAGAGTCATACCTTCATATATATATATATATATATATTCTGTGTAGCAGAGGCTGCCTGCGGGATGCTGGGGGGCTCCACTGTGGAGCCCTTTGCTTCCTGAGCTATGTGATGCTGGGCCAGAATCTCGGCATTTCGTGGCGAGAGCCGAAGGGCGCTGCCGGCAGCTCCCTGACGCTGTGGGCAGACCATTTTCTCCATCATACTGCCCGTAGGCACCAGAGCCCTTGCGCTGCCTTAGCTTATGCCTGTGCCTGGACCACCCAGGAGCTTCTCATGACCAAAGCTCCTGGGGCTGGGGCTTAATTACTGCTGGTAAATGACCCTTAAGCCTTGTAAGGTGCACTGTAAGTAAAAGCACTATTTCTTAAATAGCTATAAAGATGTTTTTCCCCCTGCCTGCTCCATCTTGTAATGTAATATTTCACAAGATAAAGTACTACCGATTAATTTGCTTGGATCCCAGCATAATGGGAAACATTACAGCAACTTCGATAAAGTAACGGAGACGATCGTTTTTATTGCCTTGGTGTAAAAATAGAACATGGGGCCTACTAACTGGACTTTATCTTTGGTACAGAGTGAATGCGAAAGACTCCTTACAACCCAAGAAGTATCGGACACTTGGTCCGGGTATATACTTGTCGTATATTTTAAGCTAAATGATTCTAAACATTCTGTGTTTATTTCTTCCAGATTATAAATGCACTTGAAGAGGATCCAGCTGCACAAAAAATGCAGCTTGCCTTCCGTTTACAGCAAATAGCAGCTGCATTAGAGAATAAAGTGACTGACCTTTGACTCAAAAGCCGCAATAAAGAAATCTGATCTGAAGATGTTCAAATTCATTCTTCCTGTTAAGGAAATAGTGTTCTATTTTTTAATGTATAATTACAACTTTAAATGAAAGATTTCATGTTTTTTTGATAGCAGAGGTGTAATGTAAAGAATTTTTACTGTAAATTATGCTTCTAATTAAAAGCTGTGTTGTGTGTAAATGAATCTTCTGTGGGAAAGAGAGTCCTTTGGTTGGGGGCAGGGTGGGGGGTGGAAGAAGGAAAACCTATAGTTCGTTTAATTTAGTAGAATCTGAGACATCAGCATTTAAGATTCATTATGCAAGTAAATTCAGTACTATAGCATCCTTTCTACATTAAGCAATATTTGTACTAGGAAAACAATAGCATACTCGGAGACACATGCAATATCCCCTTTTATTTTGATAACTGGAAATCAACTTCCATACAGCTCTAAAACGTAGTCTATGCTCTTATCAAACGTCGCGCACAATGTGTCTCATTTCTCTGCAGAATCTGAAAATGGAATTTGCTACCACACACAGTTCTTAATTTAATTATTTATGTCCATGGTGATGCACAGTATCGCACCCACCACAGTTGGCTGTGACAGAAATAAGAGTAGTGTCAGTGTAGGAGGGTTCTACTGATAAAGTCTCGTTCGGTTCAGAAACCACTGCAAAGAATGAATTAGTCTTAAAACTTTACAACTCTTTGTTATTATTGTGAGTTTTATGATATATGCTAATGTGCCTTACTTGTACTAATTCTGTGAATCTGATGAAAGGTTTTGTAAAAAGAAGCAGATCAGAAAAAGAAATATTTATGTGCTATTGAATGACTTCTGTGTGAAAAACATGACCAGCAGAATGCTTGTAATTAGCTGCTTGCCGAGAGTGTGCTGTTTAACATGATTTGATTATGTATAATATCTTATTTTAGAATGGTTCTGATGATTTTTTATTTGAATCTTGGAACTGTCCTAGAAATACCATCACTAGTTTTTATTGTATTTGTGATGTAAAATACTAGTATGATATTGGAAGAATCATATACCCGTCTATTGAAAACCACTCAGTCAGTTTTGAGCCTTGGAATGCTGCATTTGATTGAATACACACCATAACCCATAGCAAAGACAATTGAAATAACCTGTCAGAAAGTGTGTGTTTACAATATAGGTAAGCTCCGTACAAATCAAAAAGTTAGGTACGTCTTCTTAAATTGCTGTATTGCACATCAGAGAACTTTATTCCTCTTTGTCTCGCAAGTTTTTGGCAGTAAAGTAGCATTTTAATGAAGCGCTGCCATCTGTACTCCTTCGTTCATTGTCCTGCCAAGCGGCCGGACTCTGCTGGTTCTCAGCAAGCTAACGCAGTGTCTGCTGCCCGCTCTCCCTGCCCGGTAGGTTGTCACCCAGTGACTTTTACTGTTTGTTCCTATTTTTTTCCCTTTTTGAAAATTTCCTAGTATTTGTCAGTGGGCCTTTCCTTCCGTTTCCGAAAATCAAAAGCCTTGCCAGAACTGGTTTCCTGCCCAGTAGGCTGGGAGGGGTTTTTTGGTTTGTTTTGTACTCGACTTCTTGCAATTCGTTGTGTAATCATTCCTGAACCTGCCTGGGCTGTAAGTTATTTTACACTGTTTAGGACTGAGGTACATGACTTCTACATAGAGGTGCTTTGCCAGCTACTCCTTCATCAACAAAAGCATCCTAATTTCATGGCTAACCTGTTTCTTTGTCATTATTTGTAAATCCTGTTAATTGTAAATCAAATACAATGTTGTTTTTTTCCACCAAGTGTCACGGGATCTTTACTGAAATTGGAGGGTGGGTGTTCAAAGGGGTTTGTAATGCTGCCTCCAGGGGGGACGGAGCAGCGGCGTCCGTCAGTCTGCGGTTGGTAATGGAGGAGCAGGGCACATCCTGCAGATGGTATTGCCTGACATCACGCCCCTTCTTGCGGGCACTTGCTCTGAAAAACGAGAGTACTCTTGAGAAGCCAGGAGGTAGTGCGACATCCCGTAGCGAGGTCTTCTTGCCTGACGGAAACCCGTCTTGGGACCTGGAAGCCAATTAAAACGCAGGCTCCGCAGGGTCTCTCCAGGGGGATCAGAAAGCTCTGCTTGAGCAAGTCGGCTTTCAGAGGGAACGTAACGCGGCCCCCACCATCAGTGACTTGATGCAGAGCAGCTGCAGGCGATCACCAGCTGCCCTGAGCTGTGGCAATGCTGCATCGTTCCTACCTGTTAGACAAGCGTGTGTGTGTGTGTGTGTGTGTGCACGTGTGTGTGTCTGCCGTGTGCGAGTTTGTGAGGGATCCACTGGTCATTCTTTGGGGGGGGGGGGAAGGGGGTGTGCTAGCTGTGAACAAAGCTCCCTTGCTTGGACATCTCCCAGCCGTAGTTCAGAGGTGGGTGCAGGCTGTCGACCACCACCAGCAACTCTGAATCCCATTGCTGATTTCAGCCTTTCCAAAGGGTTTGCTTGTTTCCCCACCAGCAAACAAGCAAGTTGAAATCTCAGATGATGGGACAAGGTCCCTGTCCCTGCTTGCCTAATATGGAGTAGCTTGCCCAACTGAACAGGAATTTGGCTTTTGAATCTGGCCAGCATGTGTGGGTTTCTGATGGATCCATTGGTCATTCTTTGGTGGGGTGTGTGTGTCTGCCAGCGTGTGCAGGTTTGTGATGGAGCCATTGGTTATTCTTTGGTGGGGGTGTGGGGGTGGGGGTGTCTGCCAGCGTGTGCGAGTTTGTGATGGAGCCACTGGTCATTCTTTGATGCCCTTTTTTTACACCCTGGGAAATTCGCAGGCTTTTGGCGCTGCAGTGCCGCCTGCCAGGGAACACGGAGGCAGAGAACAGTGAGCAGCTGCAGCTACAAAGGAGACAACGCCAGTTCTTTAGTTTCTCTAAGTCTCCGCTCCTGAAAGCAGAGATGCAATTTGAATTGAACTGAGCTGGCTTATTTTATTCTTTCCCTGTTTGGCTGAGCTCCTCCAGTGCTTGTTTTTCCACTCTGGTGCTCTGTTTTGTCCAGGCCTGGGTTTTTGGCTTCAGTTTTCCCTACATTTTAGCAACCCGATTCCTAAAGGCTTCATGCTTCTCCTTTGGTTTCTGCTGCTCCTGCCATCTGGTTCATCTGCAAGATAAAAGAAAAAAGCTCACTGGGGGTCTCCCTCCTTTTCATCCCCTCTGCAACCCCTCCAAGCGGCACTTTTTTGAGCAAAAGAACCCTCTCTCTGCACAACAGGAGCCACTCTATTCCATAGTGGCTAGCTGTGAACAAAGCTCCCTTGCTTGGACATCTCCCAGCCATAGTTCAGAGGTGGGTGCAGGCTGTGGACCACCACCAGCAACTCTGAATCCCATTGCTGATTTCAGCCTTTCCAAAGGGTTTGCTTGTTTCCCCACCAGCAAACAAGCAAGTTGAGATCTCAAGATGATGGGACAAGGTCCCTGTCCCTGCTTGCCTAATATGGAGTAGCTTGCCCAACTGAACAGGAATTTGGCTTTTGAATCTGGCCAGGAATTCCTTAGTGCCAGGTTTCCCCTCTGATACCTTATTAGCTCTTTCTGCCGCTCTCTATATTCTATAGATTTATAAGCACGTGGTTATGGGTGGGGGAGCCCTTGGCTAGCTTGAGTATGTGAGGCATAGGGCTTCCTCAGGATGGTTCCTCTGATCAGCCTGTTACAGCTGTACTTGAGCCTCCTTCTTCTGCCAGCTGATACGTTGGACGCGTGTTTCTCAGACAGCTCAGCCTGAGCTGTGTTTACACACACTCTCTAAAGCTGGCCCTTCTGGCAACCTTTTGAAGACCAGCAGAGCCATCACTGTAAACAAAAACGTAGAAGGAATTCAGAAACTCAAACCGGAATTCATAAATTCACAAATTCCCAAACTGTCGTAACATGGGAGGATGTTTAGCCAGCTGCATAAAGACTTAAAATGGTTCTAAGCTTGAATTTCAGCTGCCCTAGACTTACCAGCACTGATGAGATTTTGTGGCTGGTCCTCTAGTGTTTCAGGTTCTCAAGCCTTGTTAGTAACCATAGTATGCCCTGGTAGTATATACCTGCAGGGCCTAAAAAAATTTCCCTGAACGTGATCCAGAAACGCCTCTTTTATATGCTTTCTATGGCTGCAACACCTCAAGTTACCCTGATAAATTAAGGTTCTAGTCGGGTTTTCCATTTGCACCTAAGTACGTGGTATAACAGTCCTCTGAGGACTTCCTCTCTAAAGAATTTGATCTTGAGCACAGATAGCCTTCTCTTAAAACTTCTTCCAAGTCTGTTGACTTCTCTTAGAAAAAGTTTATGAGGGAAGTTGTTTGAGGGGTTTTTTTTCTCCCTCTGTCTAAAGATCACCTGTCAGAGCAATGAGACAGTCACCTTCAGAGGTTTAAAGGAGGACATCTGGCTGCCATTCTTCTATGAACCACTGGCTCAAGTCCTGTGCTATTCTACTTTACACTCAGAGGGGCTGAAATTCAGCACTTTGAGTCGCTAGAGTTGTTGCACTGGAAATCTCAACACCACGGTCCTTGCGACTCGCTTTCATCCCTCATTCCCAGCTCAATGCAGTCAAGCTCAGTGCCTGAAGCTTTCTCGGCTCTCCCTTACACAAGCTTCTCTCTTCTTAGAGGTCCGCTTTGCCAGATCTTCCTGGAGCATGGGATCCCCTGGAGAATGAATGACAGCAGCATACAAGCTAAAACAATTCATAATTCAGTTTTCTCAGGCTCTGTGCTTACCTAGTCTGTGTTTCTACCTTTTTAATTTCGAGAAACTCTCTTTCCGTTGATGAATGATGATTTTGAAAGGTGGAATTGTAAACTAGAGTTGGTCTTTTCAGTCTTCCTCTTTTGTTAGCCTTCATCTTGATGGGGCCTAAAAATCATGGTGGAAGTCTTGGTGTTTGAGAATCCCTGCAAAAGAGAAGGAAAAGAGACTTTCCAGACAGTTATCAGGAAGTATTTAAGGGGTTTGTTTTCGTGAAGCTGTGTCCCCCCAGAGCTCAGTGGCAAGGAGCATTTTTCCATCCATTAGAGAGGAAAGTGGCTTCCCCTGTGTAGGCTTGTAATAACCATCTTCGCTGTGTAAGATCACTGCCGTTGTACGAGTCCTTCAGGGCTGACGTCTGTCTTGCTGTCGCACACTGCTTGCTGCTGCGTGTCATTCCCAAAGAGGACAAATCCTACTGTAATTCATAGCCAGGCAATCAAAAGCTATTTCATTTACCCATGTATTCCTGTTTCTCTGCTGCTTTTCAGATAATTGCCATTTGAACCAGAAAAGAATTTGAGTGCTCGCCTTCTTTTTTTAAGCTTTTAAAGCACCTATGTGTCTTAACAGATTGAACACTTCAGAAAGAAACTATTTCTTCAGTGGGACAGAGGACAATAGCTCTCGTACAGCTGTATATGGCTCGTCTTAAAAGGAAATAAAAATCCCACCATGAACCACACACTGTGGTTTTGAAATCCTTTATTCAGTGCTCTAATTCTGGACAATGTTTTTGGCTTATTTAATTCTCCTCAAAATTGAATGTTGAACAAAACTCCCTTTTTTTTTTTTCTTTTAATCTACTGTAATAAGAAAGGAGTGAAATGAAAAATGTGTTCCTTTGATACCCTTAATCTTTCCTCTCCTGTGGCTATGCTCCTATTCAGTAAGAGATCATACTTGCTAGTTGCAGAGCCTGGACGCCAATCCATGGGATAGAAACCAAACCAAAATCCATGTTTCCTGCAGCTGCATCTGGGTCCATGACAATGCTCACAATTGTAAAACTGCCTCCAGGATGTTATTTGGAATTTTATTATTCTTTGTCTGGCTGGTTTCCTTGTCCTCCTTCATGTGATCCTTCTTCGTGTGGGTTTTCACCTTGTGTTTCAGTGGCACTTGCTGGACCACAACACTGCATTCCTTTGAGAGCCCACAGAAGGAAACAATCGCTGTCTGGATTTGTCACGCACTTTTCATCCCTCAAGTGCCCGGGGGGCACTCAGGCCCTCCCAGGCTCAGCTCACTGGAAAATGATAGAAGTGGATTTTTTTTTTATGCTAGAGCAGACAGCCTTACTGAAATATAAAACATTTACATCTGTCTAAACTAAGTTGTGTTTGTTTTGCTAATAAAAACCCACTGGTTACATAGAATACTATTCACATCTGATGTACGAATGGCCCTTCTGAGTTGATCTAAGCTCTACCTAACATCTGTAGCACCCTCTGCCCTAGGCTGGCGGCTGCCCTGCACTAGCCCCGAACTGGAGAGCAACACAGATCTCGTTAACATCATTTAGCCTTTAGATGAGGCTAAATACACACATCTCATTTGCTTGATGTGGGTATTTAGCCTTATTGCTGCTTTTAGTGGTCTAAAGTTTGTCTTGTGAGGCTGCTATATGGTTATGATATCCAGAAGTCCTGTAATGCGGTCTTAAAGTCCAGCTAAGGGAACAGAAAAACCACCATCAGGTCCAGCAGCAGCAGATGTAGCATCCTTCATTTTGCTCAGCTGCCAATATATATTCCACCCTCTATTTTAACACGGTCTCATTTTGCTTTTCTTGTGCACTTGAAGCCCTTGCAATCCTCAATTTGTATTCTGGCACACTACTGCTCGAGATGAGATCATCCATCTGGGTTTTGTGCTGTTTTGGGGCTACAGGTTTGGTATTTAATAGGGTCATACCCTGGTGCACTTACTCCTCTTACTATAATATTTGAGAGACCTGTGTCAAGTTATGTTTTTGCTCGCTGTGTGTGAAGATTCATATGCTGATTGCTTTGACCTGGCTATCCATAGTAAGAGCCTGTAACTGCCCAAGTGCTATCATAGCTTTCGATTTAGGTTATGGTTGTGATTTTATCTTTCTTTCCAGTGAAAGGAAGATTAGAAACGCTTTGTTTGCCATTTAACTGGAAAATGTTAATAGTTTAGCTGCATCTATGAGAGAAGAGAGGGGAAAGGGGAGGTGACGTCCTTTCCCTGTGAGGTGGTTTTGGACTATTCTTTTCTGAAGTTAACTAAGACAGTGACAACAAAGACCACTTCAGCATTGCTGTAACTCACAGACCTAAGTTTCTTTGTGGTTAATCATTCATGTGAATTAGCAGGGCAAGTTCTTTAATACAGAGCTTGAATTTAATTTCAATCTGTGCTGTCCATCATTGTCTCTCTTCATCGGGTTTTCAAGATGACAGCATACACAATGTATCTAAGATTAGATTCTGGCTTTAAATATTTAGCGTCTGAATCACATCCATTTGTACTTCATTTCAAGGTTGAAGTAATGTGGCAGGACACACATTCTGCAGTAGTTAAAACTCACAAATAAAAGGAGCGCTGAATTATTCATTTTAAACTTTTAGGCAATTTCTCTTTGTGGGCTTGCACGCGTGCGTGGCCCGGGTAGCTGCAGGACTGCCAGCTGGGCTGCGAGGCTCTGCCCGGCTCGCAGTCCCCTCGCGCGCCTCCGCCAGCCGCGGCCATCGTCCCACTTGCTGGGCCAGCTGAGGTTTGGGGGTGGTTTGTGCTAACGGCTGAAGAGATTACCCGGGGAATCGAGTGAGCCTAACAAATTCCAGGCTGGGCTTTGGTTAGCTCCTATTTAACCCAAACCGCTCTCTGACGGGTGATTTCACAGCCTCATCAAAAGATTTGCTCCACTACTGATGACCAACTGGCATGTCCACAGCCCAAAGCTTTCTGTTAAGTGTCTGCTGGGAAAGGATGCGAGTTTTAGCATCCTTCAGCGTCCTTCAGCATCCTCCAGCAAGTGACAAACCCAAGGACAGATGAGTTCGCTGCACGGCCCAATCCATAGGGCTAGGGAGAGGATCAGATTGCTGAGCTTTGCCAAGCTTTGAGGGAGGATGTCTCCCCTCATAGGCATGTAGCCTGCAAGACCAGAAAGAGCTGCTCTGAGCGATGGCTGCTGCAAGGGTAACCCCCGGGACCGCTCTTCCCAGCTGGGACCACTGTGACTGCACCATTTTGTGCCTTGTTGACGTGCAGAAAGCCAAAAGGCTGGCTAACTCTCAAGCCGAACAGTCATTAGATGGCAAACTGGGAATGTGCGTCCAGGATCTCCATCCTCTTTCCATTGCAGAGGATCTGAGCCTGACACGAAATGCGCCAGGGCATGGTGCGGGCAGCGTTGCTCAACTGAGTTTGCTCCAGCACTGAAACAGCAAAACTTCATCTGTAGGGCTGGCCATGCACGTGGCACAACAAGCAGACCTTGGTCAAGCCATCTGTGTCCCGTGCTGCGGCAGCAGAGCTGGCACGAGGAGCCATTGCCACGTCCAGGCAGCCCTCATGGGGCTCTCAGCTCCTGAGTAAGGGACTAGAGACAGGAGTGGCTTACAGGGCTAATTGTTAGGAGCACCTAAATCCTAGCGGGGAGCATAGAAAGTCAGAACAATGCTAAGAGGAATGAAGAAACCTCAAAGGTCAAAATTAACTCTGAACTTCGCAGGTATAAAGAGAACCTAATCTAAAAAGCATCTTAGAAACATAACCCAGTTCACACCTACTCTTTGCAGTTACCAGCGGCTCGGGGAAACACGGGTCTGTATGTCGATAGCTGTATTAAAAAGTCTGTGATACACAAATGAAACACCCGTGAAGTATCTGCGCTTTTATAGCGCTGCCCATCGTGGTGCTCCTGTACAAACATTGAACAGGCACATGTTAAAATTTTTAGGACATATAAGTTTCCGGCTTCCATCTCCTTTTTCCTTAGACCTATGAGACCTTTTTAGCTTCATTGATGAATGGCTGCACCACAGAGGTAATTCACGATCACAGCCATATTATGCTCCACAAGAGCTGAATCTCATAGTTATTTTTTCCCAAACTTCACAGTGACTCTCCCTCTCTGTTTACAAGTTTCTCCACAGAGGCTGACGTAGATAAATCTTTTATTCTAGCAGTGTATAGCTGCGCTCTGCTATGGACTATCTATATGTACATAAAATTACATATGCAGTTCTTGATAACAAACCCAGATACTTTAAATTCTCAGTGGCACTTCTCCTGGATTTTTTTTTTAATTAGATTTTTTTTTTTTTTTTACTAAAGGAAATTCCTTTACTAAGAAAATTTTATCCGTACAAGCCTGCATATTTTATTTTTGCAAATGGGGGTTGAATTCTGTTCTCATTAGAACTAGTGAATGTTTTGCTTGGATCTAAGATCCAAGAATGTGACACAATGCAGTTTTAGACATTATTCATTAGACTAAAAATCTATTTGATTTGGCGGTAAAGTAGGCTATTTTTTTTAAAGTTCACTTAAAACATTTCACAAAACTAGCAACATAATTTTTTTCCACCTATGTTTATTGTTCAAAACAAAGAAGCCAATTTCTGCTGTGTGAATGTGGACATCATGATATTCGAGAATGATCTGGCTTGTGTCTATCTGTCAGCCACATCACCCATGTCTGTAATGAGAAAATAAATGGGCCCAAATTGCTAAGCAATGAGGAAGCTGATGAACAGATCAGATCCTGTCCATCTGCATTCCCTTATCTTTTCAACATGGTCTTATGTATTAAGAGAGTCGGATCATTGATCTGGCTATTACTAAGCTGCAAATATTGCCCCTGCTCACCCTGGATCCACCAAAGCGTATGGGAGGTCCCTAGTGATTTAAATGGACTCTGGATCTCTCCTGCAATCTCGAGGTGATATACTCTAAAATTAATGATATTTGCTCTAAAATCAATACAGTTAGTGCTTTAACATGATCAGCATGAGAAAGGAAACTGGAGGTTGATGCAGATGGCCAAGGTAGGGAGAGGAGGGAGCCAAGCGGATCATACGTCAGGTTGATACCATGGTCCCAGTGCCTGCTCTGCCAACGGAGGGCTGGCACGCCACGAGCCTGGCCGTCAGACATCACGATTACCATGTGGAATCATTCCTGTCTTCCTCCAAAAAATCTTGAAATGTTTTACAAACATTAATTAAGCCCTGTGAGGTGGCATCCTGTTACTGTTGATGCAATAAAAACAAACAAACAAACAAAAACAAAACCCAGCCGCCTAAGGTTAGAGAACAAGTTAATGGCACAGCTGGGAATAAAACTTTGGTTTCCAGATCCTTGGCCCCCAGCTCTAACCTGCTGGCAGTGTGCCACATACAGGAAAATGAAAATTGATCCAGCTAAGTTGCTAACTCCAACCTGACAATTTTCCATGGCTTTGGAGAGAAAAAGAATTCAGATGCAAGTTTGGGACAAGAAAAACCCACCTGGCAAGGGTGATCTGTGTTCAAAATCTGTCACTGAAAGAAAAACTCCTGCCTGTGCTTAAATATATACAGCTATTTGTTAAAAAGAAGTTTGCGCGAGTTGCAGTCTGCAAACTATGGACATTCAGCACCTGTGAAGGGGGTACACGAGGCCGGGTTTTTAGTGTTTCTCAGCCTGTAGTCTGACCCATCCTATAAACATAGGGAGAATACAAGTCTACCAGCCCTCTAACAAGTTTGAGAGCATAACTTTGGCATCATCTACAATTGCCTAAAATGCCCTCACAGAAGTGGACATACCCATGTAGGCGTACCCCCAGGGGACGGCCAGCTGGGCATGGTCACCTGTGGTGCAGAGCTGGGCGCTGCCTGAGGACAAGGGCAGTTCGTCTCTGGCCTCATCTGCAGCCCCGCTGCAATCCCCAGGGTCTCCTGGGGCCACCCTGTTCTCCTCTCTACATTGATGTTTAACCAGACTGGGTGTCCCTGCACCCCTAATTCCTGCTCCATGGCTCGCTCCGCCTACCTCACCGAGAGCACAGCGGTGCGTAAAGGGATCCTGACAAGCGTGGGTCCTGCCCGCGCCCCAGCCGTCAGCAAAGCCCTGCAGGGGATGCAGTCCTGTCCCAGGAAGAGAGCAAGGAGCTGCACAGGTCGAGGGAGGTCATCCTCCCCCTCTGCTCTTCCCTGGTGAGGCCACAACTCCAGTACTGTGTCCAGTTCTGGGCTCCCCAGTTTAAGAAGGACAGGGAACTGCTGGAGAGGGTGCAGCGAAGGACCATGAAGATGATCAGGGGGCTGGAAGATCTTCTTATGAGGAAAGGCTGAGGGAGGTGAGTCTTTTTAGTCTGGAGAAGAGAAGGCTGAAGGGAGGATCTCATCAATGCTTATAAATACTTAAAGGGAGGGTGCCGGGAGGAGGGGGCCAGTCTTTTTTCAGTGGTGCCCAGTGATAGGACAAGAGATAACAGGCACAAAGTTCCATCTGAACATGAGGAAGAACTTCTTTACTTTGAGGATGGCAGAGCACTGGAACAGGCTGCCCAGAGAGGTGGTGGAGTCTCCGCCTCTGGAGACATTCCAAACCCATCTGGACGCCATCCTGTGCAACCTGCTCTGGGTGACCCTGCTCTGGCAGTGGGGTTGGACCGGATGATCTTCAGAGGTCCCTTCCAACCCCTAACATTCTGTGATTCTGTGATTCTGTCCCTCTCTCCCAGTCCCATTCACAGGGTTCAGGTGTTCAAGCCTGGTGTCAGGGGGAGGCCACGAGCTCTGGCTTGCACTGCCCTGACAAAACTCATCACCACAGACAGGTCTGAGCACTGCCACACTCTGGGACGTGGTGGCAGGAGAACCTGTGCTTCCTCTCCCACACGGTCCCTGTCCCACAAGCCACCTGAGCACACCAGGATAGAGGTGCCCAGGCAGCAAGGGCAGCCTTTCCCCGGCTCACAGCACCACCAAACTGACCTTTCTCAAGCTGGGCTAAATATTTCCATGGTGCAAAACTGATTATGATCAGATAAAAAGTTTCCACACAGGCACGATGACAAGAATGAGTTGTCCTGGTGAAGCTGACTGATTCTTCTGGTTTCGGCTTTGGGGATTTTCTGGGGGAGGAGAAAGCATTTGGTCGAGCTGTATGAAATATAAGGTGTTAGAAAAAAGCAATACAACTGATACAAAGAATTATACGGTATTTTAAAGATTTTCCCCCTTTAAATAATCTAAAATGCCATGTAATATGAACAAGGAAATTTGATTTTACAGATACATAAATATGTATGTAACTACATATGTGAGCAGGGAGCGTTGTATAACTATATTTAACATGGCATGCCTTTAATAAAACTTTCCTGTGGAAAACTCCCAGGGATTTTTAATTCAAGCAGCTAACCATAAAGTTTTCCCCATAACAGTAAATTATGACAATTTTGCCCAAGGCTTTAACATCCCTGAGTTTTGCTTGCTGCTTTGAATTAGATTGTGATGATCAATATTAACAGTCCCTGATCAGATATGGTCACTGTAAAACCAAGATGAAACCCTCTTTGCCTCTGAATTTTACTGCAAATGTGAACATTTATCAACACTTACTCAAGACATAAATGAGAAATAGAACAGCTATATCATGAAAGAACTTAGTTAAAATTTAACCTCCGTGCCACCATATTTTCCAGAAGCAAATGTAGACTTAGGGTTATTGCAGGAGAGATGGTAAAATCTGTGAATGTTTGAGATCAACATAAACCCTGTCCACTCCTAACTCTTCTGGAGAGTAAGAAAGTGTAATTTTTTTCTTTGTGCGGTCATAGCTTTTTTACTCTAGCTCTCAAACATACTCGCATGACAGTCTTTCCATCTCCAGCTGTAGACGTTTAGAATACAAAAATTTCTTAAACGTCTACTTTGTAACAACAATATACCCCAAAACAGCCAAAATACCCAGCCCCGCCGGTGCCATCAGCTGTACTGTGTCAGCACTCCTTGTGTTCAGCATGAAGAGGCAGCCACACCAGGTTTGGGCTCACCCAGGACAAGGTCACTCTTCGCACACCCGGGCTTCCGCTTCCTGGCCTGACTTCTGGGTTAAACTGACGTTTGCCTCTGATGTTTTGACAAGAATTATCTCAAAACCTTTTGCTTGTGCTCTTTGATGGGACACATAAATGTATCGGCAAGGCAAGGCAGAAAAGGCATTTGCCCAAAAGAGCTGGCAAGGCCAGGGGGAACCTTTCAACAAAACATTGGTTAAAAGCAATAGTTTAGCTGTTTGAATACAAAGCGGTCTTGGAGAGAGGTATGTCATTTTTCAAATAGCACACGGAGCTACAGGCAGCAGGAGGAAAAAAGGAAACATGATTTTTTAAGGTAGATTTTGTATGACTCAAGTCAAGCACGTTCATCATTGGAATCAGTACAAGGATCTTGCTGCACTAACGACCCTTGGGAACTGGGGAACGTCGCATTTCTCATCTTCTCCCCTCAGCGCTGATTTACTACAAGAGGAGAATTTTGTCCAGTCACATACCCACAAAGCCAGTGGCTCTGTGGGGCATCTCAGGTGCCCCACGCCTGTTTCTCAGCGCACCTCACACTCACTCCTTTGTACCATCTTTGTAGGCTACCATGTTGCTGCATGTAGCTAGTGACATGAGAGAAGACCACCTGTGGTAGGAAACAGCTCCACATCCAGTAGGTATTTCCTCCAGTCCTGTGCCATGCCTGTGGTGAAAGCAAAATCTCTTCCTCCTCTTTCACCAGCATAGGGCCCTTGAAGACCAGACAGGAGATGGTCACCTGGGGGTGGACTGCTGCTGCTCCCCAACAGCCCAGCACCTGCCCTAGCACTAATGTGTGTCCACAGGTTCTTGCTGTCAGCAGGTAAAAAGAGAGCTTAAAACCCAGAGACAACTCCTGTGTTCGCCATAAGTTTGCCCAAACAGTGTAATCATTACTGTCCCAGGAGGTAGAGTTACCACTATGGTGGCCAGTTTGACCAGCTACTCCTGGATCTAGAGGAAAAAAAGGAAGGAAAAAGCTGTGAAACAGATGGTTGGCAGTATTTACTCTCTAGGCCCTAAACCTTGCAATGTCCTCAATTTTTTCTAGGTGTCCTCTAAAACCGTAAGGGCTCACTTCTCAGTTCTAGCAGCCAGAGCTTTAGGAAAACACAAAATACCCTGAGGCTTAAGATGTGGTCTGACAAGGTGGTGAGAATCCCCGTGTCCAGCTCAGAGGAGCAGAATGGTTTCACTTGTTGCCCTCCCCTTTGCTTTCTCAGCCAGGAGAAGAGGAACGTGTGCCACGGACTGCCACACTAAAGCATGCCCAGAAACCGAGAAGACAGGCAGAGAAGCCTGCAGACACTCCTGTGTCCATTTCTTCCTCTCAATGTTTGCATTTGAAAACATTAGTAATAGAAAAGAGATCTCAAGTAAGCACAACTTCCTGCACTGTCTTATATCCTAAAAGGTTGTTTCAGGAATTTGCTTCTGAGGTTAATCACTTCATCAGCTCCGTTTCCAGAAGATTACCATGATTTCTAGCAAAAGCTTGGACCCCTTCACGGAACTTTCGGAGGTGAGTTTTTCTACCATTATTTATTGTGACTTGACCCTTGTTGCCTCAGCAGTTTCTCTCCCATAACACCTCTCACCTTCTTGTCCCCCTCACCCGATCACCCTACACAGCCCACCTGCTCTCACACAAAGTCTGTTTACCTCCTGCACCCTCATTACCTTATGCCTCTTGAACCTACTAGCCACCACCCATTTCATAGGATAATTCAGGCTGGAAAGGACTTCAGGAAGGGATTATCCCTCTCTACTTGGAAGATGTCGGCCCTCACCTAGAGTACTGTGCCTGGTCTGTCTGTCCCAATCAGTGCAAGAAAGATTTCTACCCACTGGAACATGTTCAGTGTAGGGCCATGGGGATGGCTGGATGCTGGAGCACTTGCCCTGGGAGGGGAGGCTGAGGAAGATGAGCTTGTCCCTCCTGGCCTCAGGCAGACTCAACAGCAGCCCTGCACTGCCTGACGGGAGGTCATCAGGAACACAGAGACAGGGGCATGGCAGGGGGGACAATAGGCAACAGGCATGGGCAAACACCCATTTCATGAACTCCCAGGATGAGCCTGTGGCCAGAAGAACACATGTCATTTTGTCTGGGTGGCACTCCCTGGCCTGCACCACTTAGAAAATCAAAAGATTTCTTTTTAAGTCTACAAATCTATACA
Organism: Chionis minor; assembly: GCA_013398295.1. Taxonomy (NCBI): domain Eukaryota; kingdom Metazoa; phylum Chordata; class Aves; order Charadriiformes; family Chionidae; genus Chionis; species Chionis minor. The sequence goes on from VZSF01011189.1 coordinate 497,051, forward strand.
CATTTATGTAAAAATATCTGTTACTAACATGTTACATCAGTCATCCGAAATCATCCCCCTCCCAGCCAGTAACAGCATCAAAGACTTTATTTCCACTATTATTAGGTATATTGTTTACAATAGCATGGAAGACCACAGAGAGAGTTAAAAAGATATTTGCTATCTCTCATTAGCAATGTCAACACTGTCTCTTGGGTAAAAGGATCTTCGGGTAAAATCTTCCATCTGGAAGGTCTGAAAGTCTCTCTGGGTTTTTGTTCCCGCAAGTTTTTGGTGCCTGATTCCTACGTTGGGGGCGGGGGAGTTGTCTGTATATCGGTTTCTCTTACTGGAGGCAGGATCTGTTTTGCGAGTTCTGTGTTTCCTTCTCTGTTGCAAAGGGGCAGTTACAAGTCATTCACTCTGTGTTGTTTATAATTTTCTGTTCTTTCAGAATAATTTTCAAAACACTTTGATTTTCTTTTCAGCTGTGAAAGAATAATCCAAGACCAAACATGTTATTCTTTGAAATTAACTCCCTCACTAAAGCTGGTTTTCCTATAAATTTTACTGAAGTGGATGATTAAGAACTCTTCTCTACAAATAATGTTTCATGCAATACAGCTGTAATGAGACTACAGACTGATAATTTAAATGGATGAACATTTTTATTAACTGCAAAATCACTTCTGGTATGCTCTATATTTATATTTAACGAGACTTTGAAATCACAATAGTGGTTTCACACATGGTTTGGGAGGTTAACTCCAAGGGCTGGTTACTTCAGCCCTCAGAGTTGACCCTGGCCTTCATGTTCCTCTAAGGCACCAATTAAGTCTAAAGGACAAGCTTTACCAAGAACCTGAACTTGAGTTAGAAACCATATATTCTCCATCTTCATGCCCTGCGCAGAGCAGATGCAGGGTTATTTGGCCCTAGTCCTAGTCCCAGGCAGGGACTACAGTTATTTGCAGGATTATTTGGCCCTAGTCCCAGGCAAGTCCTGCCTGACCAACCTAGTGGTCTTCTATGTTGGAGTGACTGCTTCAGTGGACAAGGGAAGAGCTACAGATGTCGTCTGTCTGGACTTCTCTAAGGCCTTTGACATGGTCCACCAACAGCCTTCTCTCTAAATTGGCTATATGGATTTGATGGGTACACTGTTCAGTGGATGAGGAATTGGTTGGATGGTCACATCCAGAGGGTAGTGGTCAATGGCTCAATGTCCAGATGGAGATCAGTGACGAGTGGTGTCCCTCAGGGCTCCATATTGAAGTTCAATAACTTCATCAGTGACATAGACAGTGGGATCAAGTGCACCCTCAGCAAGTTTGCAGATGACACCAAGCTGGGTGGTGTGGTTGATATGCCTGAGGGACAGGATGTCATCCAGAGGGACCTGGACAGGCTCAAGAACTGGGCCCATGTGAACCTGGGTCAGGGCAACCCCCCCATCTCAATACAAGCTGGGGGATGAAGGGATTGAGAAAACCCCTGCCAAGAAGGACTTGGGGGTGTTGGTGGATGAAAAGCTGGACATGAGCCAACAATGTGCACTCACAGGGCAGAAAGCCAACCATATCCGGGGCTGTATCAAAAGGAGCGTGGCCAGCAGGTCAAGGGAGGTGATTCTGCCCCTCTACTCTGCTCTGGTGAGACCCCACCTGGAGTACTGCATCCAGCTCTGGAGCCCCCAGCACAGAAAAGACATGGACCTGTTGGAGCGGGTCCAGAGGAGGGCCACGAAAATGATCAGAGGGATGGAGCACCTCTCCTGTGAGGACAGGCTGAGAGAGTTGGGGTTGTTCAACCTGTAGAAGAGAAGACTCCAGGGAGACCTTATAGAAGCCTTTCAGTACTTAAAGGGGGCCTACAGGAAAGATGGAGGCAAACATTTTAGCAGGGCCTGTTGCGATAGGACAAGGAGTAATGGTTTTAAAATAAAAGAGGGAAGATTTAGACTACCTATAAGGAAGAGGTTTTTTATAATGATGGTGGTGAAACACTGGAATAGGTTGCCCAGAGAGGCGGTAGATACCCCATCCCTAGAAACACTCAGGGTCAGGTTGGAGGGGGCTCTGAGCAACCTGGTCTAGTTGAAGATGCCCTGCTCATTGCAGGGGAGGTCGGACTAGGTGACTTTTAAAGGTCCCTTCCAACACAAACGATTCTATGATTCTAGTGGATTTCTGATGTCCTTTAAAGAGCAAAAAGACCACCTTGAATGACAGTCATCCACACATAGCTGCAAGTGGATGAGAGAAAAAAAGGAATATAACAAATAAAGAAATAAAACCAAGACTGTAATGAAGCAACAAAGAATAGATAAAGTAAAATGCTTCACTTTTGTTATATGTTCTGTATACCAAAGTTAATGAAAATGAGGTTCTAAAAAGTCTTCTTCCCCAGCGAGCACGAGGCAAGGGCAGAGCATTCATGAGAACCTCCTAACCTGCAAAGTTACTTTGGCAAGCTTCAGCCTCCCGGCAAACCACGAGAAACAGGTTAGAGGGATCCAGAATGACACCCTCAGAGAACCCCATGAAGAACAGACTGTTTGGGATACATGCATGGGAAACAGTGCAGCTGTGGGATTCAAGTTCCTTTAGGGCTTCTGAAGTTCAGGAGGTTTCAGACATAGCCAGTGCTAAGTTCCATGAAGAGACACTTTGCTTCTATATTTCTCTAGCAGAAATTTGAATTGAAGACACATGGTGGTTGCTGGGTCTTCTCTGACAAACAGATATTAAGTTATGCTGCAACTATTTGTGATACCTTCTCCTTTCTCTGAGGCCTGGTAAAACAGTTCCTCAATTATCTAATCTATTATTCTGAATTGTTACCAAGGACCCCTAGGACAAGCACCTGTGTGGTCTAGGATCTGAAGACAGGTTACTCATTTGAGTACAGCCAGATAACCCTACAGAGGTCAGTCATTAGGGGCACTAGTTTGAACCCGCATACGGCATGGGACCATGCCCAACCCGCCCTGTCCTACTTCTCAGCCCTAATCCCTCTCTCTCGTTACTGCTCTGAGCTAGTTATGCTGCTTTCAGTGCTGGGCTTGCTACGGGAATAGGCTGTGAAATAGTCTATCCAAAGCCACGTGTGCTGTTGTACGAAGTGGATATGCCCAGAAGCACTTTCATTGTTTGCATCCAGACTGTGGTACCTTAGAAGTTGGCAGACAACTGCGGTTTGAATGTTTTTCATTAGAGAATAGTCAAAGAGAAAGAAAATTGCCTGACAGTACAAGAGGCTGGATTGAGAATCAGATTTCTGCTGCGTGTTTGTGTAATGACACCAGTGAACCATAATGATACCCATGAAGGAGCTGTGTGATGATCCTTATTGAACTCAATGGGTTGTTCTTAAGAGCAGAGGTGTCTGCTGTCCTCCTTTAGAAAGGAGCAAGACCAGACTGTAGTAGAGAAGGATCTTCCTAGTAGATCATTTTAAGCTTTGCTGATTGATTGGAGGTGTGTGAAGTCTTCAGTGTGAAGCACCTTTTCTATGACTTTGACCTTACACAGAACCAGGGCCCCATCAGAATTACCCCACTCAGAAAGGAACTTTCTCACATTTCCATGCCTTTTTACTTTGTTTTGTACAGATGTCTTTTTCTCCTCCCAAATTCTCCGGCTTAGTACACGTGAGAGGGAAAAGATAGTCTGGCCCTGAGAAAGCTGCACTCTGCAATAGTTAGCTGGAGGGCTAGCTGTGGCGTTTTGAAAGCCAGAAAGTCCTACATGGTGCAGGCTTGTGGTGAAGAGGAAGAGAACTTACTAAACTTCTTAAAAAAACTAATTTTTTACTGTAAGTGTGGTGAGACACTGAAACAGGCTGCTTAGTGGGGTAGCGGATGCCCCATCAGTGGAATTGCTCAAAGTCAGGTTTGAGCAACATGATCTAGTGAAAGTTGTCCCTGCCCACGGCAGGAGGGTTGGACTAGATGATCTTTGAAGGTTCCTTCCAACCCAAACCATTCTATGATTCTGTGATTCTGTGATTAATGAAAAAGTATCTCAGCCAGAGGGGTTTCAATAGAAATAAGCCATTCATTTCGTGAGTATTAACTGGGTCAGNAGTTGTCCCTGCCCACGGCAGGAGGGTTGGACTAGATGATCTTTGAAGGTTCCTTCCAACCCAAACCATTCTATGATTCTGTGATTCTGTGATTAATGAAAAAGTATCTCAGCCAGAGGGGTTTCAATAGAAATAAGCCATTCATTTCGTGAGTATTAACTGGGTCAGAGTACAAATGTACTGAATGAATCTGTCTCTGTATGGAGATAAACAAATAGATGATGAAGTTTGAAGTGCAGAGATTTCATGAGGACTCTTTCCTATGGCAGAATAGCACCATTAAAACTTTTAAACTAAGGATTATTAAAAAAAAAAAAAAAGAGAACCAAAACCGACCACACAGTTGAGCATTTAAAAGCATCCACAGAGGCTTTTGTTTGAGAAATATTCCTTTTATCTTTTCTTTTAATTTCAGAAAAATTATATAAAGGGCCAGCTCTTTCTCCATTTGGCAACACTTGTGATGGTGCTAAAGATAAGAGCTATTGCCAGGAGAGACAGGGGAGAGAGCAGAGAAGGGGAAAGGGAAGGGACAGGGGAAAGGGGAGAAAAACTTAAGAGATGAGAGGCATTTTGATTTTTTTTTCTGCTGGAGCCTGATCTGGCTTTCCTGAACACAAATTAGAGAAAGTCACATAAAAGCAAGAGATAACAAATGCAGCCTCTGCTTCTGGTGTAAGTCTCTGCTGAAGAATGACAGATGCATGGACAGCCTTATCAATCACAGATGTATACAAGCATCACGTTGTTTAAAGTTTTTCTTTTAGTTGCCTTTTTGGCCATAGGCTTAGAATAACATTGCAGAGGATTCAAGCTTAGTCAGCTGAGCCAAACTTCCATTAAGGAGATGGTATAAACAATCAGATAAGAAAAAAGAAGAAAGAAGACAAGGAAGTTGAAAATAGGTGATATCCAGAAAAGACATAGTGGTCGTGATCTAGTCAGGTTCTGGCTGTCTGAGCGGGTGACACCTCTGGGCTTCTGAAGGTGCAGGGTTGTCACTGTGGGTCCTACAACCCTAAAGGTGGGACTGTGAAGGTCACCACAGTAAAGCTTGCTCCTTTTAGTCCATCTGCTCTCCTGTCATTGATATTTACAGCCCCACAAATGTGGATAGGCCCAGCCACCCATGCTTTCATTATTAGACCCAGCATGCAGCACATAAAATTTTGTTCATTAATTCCCAATTAGACATTTGCCTTATTTATCAAACACAGCCTTTGGGGGATAGCAATGAGAATCTTGGGGTTTGCTAATATCATCTTTTTCTCTTTAACCCTTTCTTTATTTGTGTGAACAATTTTAGATAACGGCTTGACTCTGCTTTTTTTGCCTTTTTTTTTTTTTTTTTGAGACTTGGAATAGAAACCTCTCATCACTACGCTCTCACCTTCTTTAAGTGATCTGGAGACTTAAGGCCTTCTTGCAGGTAGCAAAAAGAACTAGAATAGGGTTGCTAAAGAATTGTTGCTGTTTCCCTATGCTAAACTGTCAGTGCCATCTTGCCCTCCTTCCTGTACCATAAGCATCTACTTACCTTCTTCTGTGAACTTCTGTCTTTTAGCTTCCTTCTGGAACCAGTAAATACCATTCTTCGCCGATTCGACTTGAAAAAGATTTAGAGGAGAGGAATGTAATAAACCCTCGTCAACATGGTTTTAGGGAAATAGCTCTTGTCAAATAAACCTCAATTACTTCTAAAATTATATTACAACTTTGATTAAGTGTGTCATAGTTCCACAGTTACCTTTGACTTTTATAGATCTGTTGAATTAATACAACATTACACTGATCTAAAAATTGGCGCTATGTAACACAAATGCAATAAGGTAGAAAGTTAACTCTATTTGTGAAAACATCATTGCCAATACAGTGCCAGCAGCGACTGTGGGAAAGTTTCACTAATCAGGACTTTGACTGTTTTCACAAGTGATCAAGGAGTAAATTTTAATTCTAGGGACAAAGACTGCAAAAGTGGTAAACAGTAATGGAGAACAGAGCTGACAAAACCCTCTGATTGCATAGTAATACAAGTCCCTTCAAAGAAACTGGGATAGCCAAAGGATATTCTTCTTTCTTAGAAAGATCAAGGGAAGGATAGACTTACTGCACAGGGGAAAGGATGCAAGAAAAGACTGAGGATACAGTAGGCCAAAACTGTAGCAACAAAAACCACATTACATTAGCTAAGGGAACATTGAAGAGCATTAGTAAACTGATTAAGTGCTATAGGTATTGGTGAGTGAAAACTGAAATACTATGTGTGGTTTGGGACCTGTTTTTAAAAAGTTGACAATTTAAAAATGTTGACAAACTGGAGAAGATAAAGCAATTAAATTTTTGGAGAGATGGAGTGACAAGCTTGGTCTCTTTCAGCTTACCAAAATGAAGAACAAAGTGTGGTTAGGTAAGCACTTTCAAAGGAAGAGGCTACTGAGCAGTAACACAGTTTTTAATTCCAGCAGTGAAAAACCTATCAAGAACCAGTGGTGAAAAAAAGAAACGGAAGGAAGGGAAAGACAGAGGGGAAGGGGAGGGAGAAAAGGAGGGATGAAGGGAGGGAGGCAGCCAGGCAGGGAGATAGATCAACTATAGAACTATGTTTGAAAAAGCAGGTGACTAAGCACTAAAATTACCAAATGAAAAGGTTTACTCTTCACCGTTTGGGGTTTCCAGATAAAGTCCATGTGCTGTCTCAAACACGGCTTTTAGTGGAAAACAAAATATATGTTCATAAAGAAGCTATTATCACTTGAATATAGGGTATCCTTAATTGTCTGTGACACATGGGAAACCACATCAAATGATGTAAGAACCTCTCCTGTCCTGTAAGGCATTTGTAAACAGTTGTTGGCAGTTTTGAGATCAACAGTTGAGTTAAATTTGCTCAAAACCTTCTATTAGGCACTGTTTCCTTCCAGTTAAAATTCTGCCAGACAAAAGTTTAAAAAAAAAAAAATTAACTGAGTACGTAAGTGTTCTGTGGTTCCTTTCATTACAGTCACTTCATGCTTGGCAAAAAAGGTCTGGTCTTTTCTTTGAGTTCACATGCTGAGGAAACCTGTTGCCTTTATGGTCTGGAGCAGGAGTTCAAAATATGGCACAGGAAAACTATCTTCTGCTGGCCACAAAACATCTATGCTTGACTAAATTGCAATTTTCTACTGGAGAATCACTGTTTGCATATTGTTATCATGACAGACAGGAAAAGTAATTTCCAATAGAAAAGGCAAATTTAATCTTACCAATGATCCCTCTGTTTTCTTAGTTTCACCTCATGGACTGTTAAGCACGACCTTACCAGGCATGTTCAGAGCTTGGACAATATGTTCCAGACCAGGTTTTTCTGCCATTGCCCTGGAATGGACACTGCGTTGTGTGTCCATGGGACCATTTTGGCCGAGGGGGATGCTGCAAGGGTGACCTCTATGAGGAGAGGCCAGGGGCTGCCCTGTGTCCAACACAGCCACTTCCAGCTGGCTCAGACGGACCCAACGCAGCTGAGCCCCTCGGCCAACCTGCTGACCCCGCTGTGATAACGTATTTAAGGGGACGAAATGCCAGACAGGCAGAGGAGGAAGGAGCAAAAAGTATAAGAAATAGCTGAGGGGATACCAAATGTCTTTATCTTGACCCATGAGCTTACTCGCTCCTGTTATTCCTATTTTCCCCGTAGCCTGTCCTGCTGAGCGTGGGGGCCGAGCAGCTGGGTGGGAGTTCGGCTGCCAGCCAGGGCCAACTCACAGCACACATTCTGACCATTATGCTACCAGGCGTCAGAAGGGAGCCTGAGGAGCAACTCTGCATGTTTGAGAGACAGTTGGGGTTGTTCAGCCTGGAGAAGAGAAGGCTCTGGGGAGACCTTACAGCAGCCTTCCAGCATCTGAAGGGGGCCTACAGGAAAACTGGAGAGGGACTTTTTACAAGGGATAGGACACACATACAGAATCACAGAATCACCTAGGTTGGAACAGACCTTTAAGATGATTGAGTCCAACCATCAACCTAACACTGCCAAAACCACCACTAAACCACATCTGTAAGTGCCACCTCTACCCAACTTTTAAATACCTTCAGGGATGGCAATTTCACCACTTCCTGAGCAGCCGACTTGAATGCTTGACAACCCTTTTGGTGAAGAAATTTTTCCTAATATCCAATCTAAACCTCCCTTGGCACAACTGGAGGCCATTTTCCCTTGTTCTATCTCTTGTTACTTGGGAGAAGAGATCGAGGGGTAATGGCTTCAAACTGGAAGAGGGTAGATTTAGATTAGATCTCAGGAAGAAATTTTTCACTATGAGGGTGGTGAGGCACTGGAACAGGTTGCCCAGGGAAGTTTTGGAGGCCTCATCCCTGGAAGTGTTCAAGACCAGGATGGATGAGGCTTTGAGCAACCAGGTCTAGTGGGAGGTGTCCTTGCCCATGGCAAGGGGTTGGAACTGGATGATCTTTAAGGTCCCTTCCAACTTAAACTATTCTATGATCCTATGATTCAGAGGGAAATAGTGCAAGGTCAAGTCACATCCCTTTCCTCCTTGTTCTTTCCCAGGAAGTGCAGCATACAGTCTCTTTCTCATCATGCAGCTGAGGGGACATGCACTAGGTCAACACTCACCAACTAAATTCTCAGACCAGCACTGCCACTCTGCTGACCAGGGGCAAGAAATACTCCCCCACATACTTCTTGGCCACATTTCAGGCATCAGCATACCACTCCCAAGAGGCAAACTGCGTGAGCTGACCCAATTTTGGCAGATAAGAGAGGTTAATGGTATGGACATAGCCCATTTTCATACCTGTTGATCTCAGAGTCAGAGACCTACCCTGGGCACACTGAGTTTGCTATCAATGACACACCCACATTGTCCCCAGGAATTAGTCCAGCTGAACAAACAGGGTTTGTTCAGCTGTTAGGGTTAATAGGGTTAATAAAGTTAACTACACCCTCAGCTGGCATTAACCAACATCTTCAGCTGAAGGCAATGGAGCAAAATTGATTTATACCAATTTATTTTGGGATTTATTTGGGATCTATACAGAAATACTGTACCCCTTTCTAAGCTCAAGCCCCACAAATCAGTGCCGATGGTGAAGCACTCATTGTTAGGATTAAATTTCAGAACTTTAATAAAAGGAAAACCCTCATGTTTTATTTTTGGATAAGTATCATAACTTCAGCCTGTTTCCTAATTTTTTTTTTTGTCTTGACCAAGTTATTGAAGTGCCCAACTGGAAGGCCTTGGGAATCTGGCTTTCAGTGCTGTGCTTCAGAAGTCTTCGTCACTCTCTAAAAGCTCTTTCCGAAGGTTTTCATCCTTACATAAGGTAGCACTGACAGGACAATCATTAAACCCCAGTCAGACAAAGTGCGCCTATTCCTTGGAACTAACCCTGTCTCTAAAATTGTAATGTTCTTGGGCAAAAAATATTTTCCATTTTTCTAAGCACTACATACTGGTCTTGTTGATGTCAATGAGTCATTTAATTATCAGCTTAAAATCTGTTTATTTTCAGAGTAAAAATTTGATTTGTTACAATTATGCTAAGTGAGAATTAATGTATATATTTGTGGTATGTAATTCTAAATGTTGCAATGCCTTGAGACCTTGAGGAAGACCACATGTGCTGGCTTAAAAAGGCACCTCTGGTGTGGATACAATTTCAACAAAGTGTGTATGCAAATAAGTAGTTGTAACTAATCAAAAGAGAGTTCTCCACCAATAAGAGCTAATATTTATTCTTGTTCCTATCCCAATTCCTGGAGCCAGAAGTTACAAAACTAGATTTCCTAATTTGACTTATTCATGAATAAATAAAAAGAACCCAAGCCTCTTTGTACATTTTTTTCCTCTTTTTCACCAAAATGAATAAAGTCAAGTTTGTTCCCATCTTCCATATTTCTTCTCCCAACTGAGCAGCTTATTGTACTATCAATGGAATGCAACAGATTGTGAAGGAGTCAAGGAGACGTTTGAAAATAGATTTGTTCAGCCATACACTGCAAACAGCACATCTGTTATTGACAGAGTGAAAATAGAGCCTGCAAGGAGTTAGCGCTAAATATAATTCAGACTCAGGAACAGCATTCTTGCCTAGATTTTACTTTCTTATTTGCATTAGGTAAAATTGTCTCCACTTCAACATAACAGCCATAAGTGGACACAGAGGGCCTGTTTTAAAGGTCCCTAGGAAATGAAAGACACCATTCAACATCAAATATTACAAGCTCATTCCACATCAAGCTTGTGACACCTTCAAAAATGCAAAAAATCTTTGTTAAAAGAACAGAGAGAATGCAGTGAGAACAGCTCAAATTGTTGGGTCGTTGAGGTCATCAAGTCTCAGTGGACATGCCTTATTTTTTCACCTGGAAATGTTACATCAGAAGAAATTGAGCATTTTAGCACTTCTCTGATCTCTAGAGAGTTCAGCTTTCTGTGCAGCCTGTGTGTGATTTTGATGCAATCTGGGAATTGATGGACCCTTTCCATATGCATACAAGAAATCTCTGGAAAGAGCTAGAGCAATCTTGGGAAATATCACAATTCAAGCTATCCACAACAGCATTAATTTGACTCCTGGGATATAGTCCTAATTCATATCACCTAACTTAAGCTATCTAAAAGTTGCTCTCCAGCCTTATCTACTCTTCTATAGTCCCTCTACAACCTGGGGGGAGGACAGGCAGGTCCACATGGGATGATAGAGATCCACAGAGGGATAATAAGGAATTAGATTAGACTACACACCAGTTTCTGTACAGCTTCAAATTAGGTAAAAAGATTTGTAGCTTTTGTATACAGTCATTTTACACTTTGAGATTCACATTTCACATTTTACATCTGCATTTTTTCCACAGACCCTCCTGCTTCCAGAATGCACAGCCTTCACTGAACAGGTACCTGCTCAACATATTTCCCTAATCCATTCAGAAAACACATTTCTCGCCCAGGCCTTCTTGGCTTCACATTATCCAAACTCACGCTGAGTTGGGTCACTCACGTTCTCACTACTGGGACTGTTGGCAATTTTGAGGGCAGAAGCCAATTACTTGCATGTCAGGTGTTCAGCAACCTGCTGATGGGAGGCAGAGCTCTTGTCTCCAACCTACAGCAGCCACCACAGTTTATCACCAGCTGATGGCAGGATGCTGCTCCCCACCACCAATTCCCAAGTGTTCAGTCAAAACCAAGAAACACCCCTGAGAGAAGGCTGAATGCAGACAAGCAGCTGGGAATGTTTTATCCTCCCACAAAACCGTGTCTGACTGGGTGGGTGTCTGCACAGCCGCCTGTAGCAGGCTGATCCAATTCTGTGGATCGGACAGAGGACTTAAATTGCCTGTTTGGCTCTTTTTAGGAGCATCACATTTATCCAAAATTTATCCAGCACTGGCCTAGCAGAGATCTCCAGACCTACTAAGACCCGGAGAAGGCTTTTTTTATTACTAAAAAATTAGATTTCTTTAGAATGTAAATGAATTGAAACCACAGCCAGCCTTCAAAGAGAAAGCAGGGTAATTACATTGCTACAAGGCAGTAGTTGAATTACTGGTGTAAAGGAGTACTCGTACATGTAACTATCCCAAAGGTAATGTTATTATCAGGCCATATGTAATACAGATGCTATTGCTTCCCAGGCTTACTGCATTCTCCTTTAATATAAACAGTCTTCTTGCGTTCCTGTTTTTACTGACTTAGTTACATCAGGATTTTTAGTCACTTCAGAAATGAATCACCTGTGAGGCTAAATATAAGTCCCAGGGTGAAGAGACAGAGAAAGAGGCTTTCCGGAGCACAGCTGCCTCTGATCCTGTGATCCAGAACCCTTCTCCCTCCCTAAGGCTAAATTTTATTTAAAACTGGCAGTTAAATTGATATTGTGAGGTCTTTCCCAACCTTAAGTATCATTTGCATTTAAGCACAAACCGAAAGTTTCACAGTAACAACATTCCTGCCATCTCTCTGATGCAGCATTTCCAGTCTTGGATGCACTACTGTCAAGTGAACAAACACCACCTTTCTTCTGTAACGTGTTTGCAGTAGCTGATAATTCTTTCTTCTACTACTTACTATATAAATATATATTTTTGTAGGATTGTAGCTATGGGAAAATACCCTTGGTAAAAACAAAATGACATAGACAAGGAAATATTAGGGAAAAAAGGATAGGATATAAATTTTTCCCCATCTAGTAAGCTTTTGTCCATTCATTGCAATCTCCTGAGTTTCTCCAAACTGCTGTATTTTGTGTTCTGAATGGCAAAAATTCACAAAAAAAGAAACAGAAAAGAGCTATCATATCTGCCCAGATAAAACAAAATACAGAGTAAGATACTCTCAGTGGAGATTTTAAACTTTTTCTACTACACTTTTTAATGTCCTCTGTAGTTTGACTTTCTGGATCAATAAAAATCTTTCTGCTCTCTATTCCATTTCTCTGGGGGAAAAAAATCTCATGTAAGTGTTTATCATGAGCTTAAACAGACAAAAAGTAAAGACAGCTCAGGTGGAGTCCTTGTGGGGATGGTTTCATCATATGAACAACCTGAATCAAAGGCTCATTGCTGTTGAAGGGTGGAAAGCTTTTTTTTCCTTCCACTTGCCATGTTCCTTCGCTTCTGCTTTGTTCCTTCCCCCTCGTCTCTGTCTCCCTCCCTTATCCCAGGTCTGGGGTTCATCAGAGTGCAGGTTTTCATAACGTGTTTCCAAGTCACTCTATCAACTGGGAGATAAGCTTATATCTCAAGAATAATTTTATTCCACATTGGGCAATACTGTATCGCTTACTTTATCTGTTACACAGCGCTGAATGCTGGCATGTTAGGTAGGCAAATCAATCTGTCATCTTAAAATGGTTACTGTTTTATTTCCTTGTCTTTCTGTTTAAATGTCACGTTGCTCTGGGTGCTTTCAGTGCATACTTCAGCGCTCGCTTCAGTGCAGGGCTCAGTGCAACAGCAGGACCATGACCACTTCACTAAGGCAACTAAATCAGGAACGTGGCTTCCTTTGCTAAAAATATAATCAACAGGGGGAAAACCAGGCATATTTAAAGAGTGATTCAACCCATGCGCTATCTGACCTGTCCCACAAATATGGCTCTTCCCCTTTTGTCACACAAGAACCCCCACCAGCTGTACTCCTATGAGACATTTACCTCACGCTCTGAAGTTCACGAGGATGAATCCAAGAATGTACCTGCAATGAAAGGAAATACTGCTGGAGGCTGAAACAACAGCACACAGTAGCTGGCAACCTGATTCTGCCACGGCTATGCCTGGGCTATCAATCTTATCCTTGAAGCGCTCGTTTCAGTTTCTCAACAGCTTTTTGAAACAGATTGGAGGGGGAAAGAATATGTTTTAAATGCCTGGATCAGCAGAGCCTGGGCTTTTATTAATAATGGAAGAGGATATAGGAAGCAATCGTCATAAGCTCAGCATACTGCCTTTCAGGAGTTTCTGCGGAGCACTGGTTTCAGACCAGCTCAGACTGCTCACCTACACACTACCTAGCTCCTTGTACGTTGCCAAGGATTTTCTTAGGAGAGGAAAAGAGTAACAGGCACCTTGCAACACTGTTCAGACTCATCTGCCAAGTGAGGGATGATGGAGCCGATGGGGAGAGATGAATCACTGTGTCCAGAGGGGATGTGTCAGGGTGGTGTGCGAACCTCAGCCAGCTCCTCTTGCACTGCAGGTGAACCCTGAGTCACCTACCGGTCAAACATCGTGTCCCCAAACCACCGGTGACATCGCGTTGGTGGTTGGGCTTGCAGACAAGGTCGCGCTTTTAAATGCAAACGCAAACCTTTTCCTGATGCAGAAAGGCAACGGTCAACAAGTTACTTTTTCTCCCATTTTTCATGCCGCAAACCCCGATTTGTGTGTGTTTGTTTCTAAGGAGCACTGTGAGGACAAGCAGAACTAGAACTGGGAGATCTGGCATCTCCCATGCTGCCTAGAGTGACCGGCGGTCACCCAGGCGTGATGATCTTGTACAGCTCCTCATTAATGAGGCGAACTATGACCAAGCACGTGTACTTTGTGAAAATCTCCAGGCCTTAAAGGAGGCCAGAAAGCGGCACTGGGTGTTGCTCCTGAATACTTCCAGGGCAGGAAGAGCCACGTGGAAGCTACTGGCCAGTGACAGCTGCCTACTGATCCGCATCTAATTAAGCCTAATGGAACCCAACAACGCTGTCTCTAATTACACCTAGCTAAAAGGCTTGTACAGTCAAAATAGGTCACATGCCCTTTTTTGTCTTGGCAATAGGTTAAAGGGTTTTTCTTCTTCTTTGTTGTAAGGGACGTCTGTGGCCGTACTTCCAAAAGCCCGGAGAGAGAGGTCCCAGAGCAGGGAGAAGGATGGGGAGGGCTCGGCACGGGGGGGAGAGATTGATCACAGAAACCATGCGCTGCTTGGACCAGAAGCTGCTGTACGCCGTACACTGCAGAAATTGTATCTTTATTTTTCAAGCTGAGAGAAATTTCCAAGCTGACGGGCCCTCTGCTGCCTAAGTGCTAAGAAACCTGTGACCTTTCTTTCATCAATGAAGCACCTTTGCTGGCAGGAGCGTGTGGGCAGCAGGGCTGAGCTCCGCAGGGCCACCTTCCCAGCTTTCAAAGAACAACTTCAGAGTAGCCAAAGCAAGGCCGGTGCCACGACTGTTTAACCGCAAAGATATGCTTTCCTCAACAGCCACTTCCAGCACTGCTTTAAGAGGATGCAATACCAGCTCGGTAATTAGCAACTACACCCTCAGCCACTGCAGTTGTTTGATAAAACAGCCCTGAGCCACCAGGATTCTGAACTTTTCTGTCCTGAAGGCCATCAGCCGCAACTTACTCAAGAAAACAAACTGACAGCTATTAAGGTTGTTTGATCGTTTGCTGTTGATAGCAAAGGCGTGCAGAGAAGAACATGAGCAAGGAACTGTTTCCCTAACCAAGTGCTAAAGGCACACACCTGGGGAGTGAAATGTTTGGGGTTCAGTCCCTACTCCAGTGGCTTTCAAAGAGCTCTGAGCAAAACCAGAGCAGCTAAACCAAGTGAGATTAAGCTCAGTCACTAGCTCCATTTTCTTCTCAAAGGCAGACAGAAGGATCTGAACTCCGATTTCATTCCTTTCCTGGTTTATGCCGTCATGTTATGCCATCGTGACAACTGAGACATATATACAAGGGACATCACTATCCCTCCTCTCACTTTGTGACTCAAACCCTTTGATTTTATCAGACCTGTGCAGAGATAAATCAAAAAAAGGTTATAATCTATTCTCATGTTTTATTTCGACAAAAAACTGTCCATGCTGGATAAGCCTTTGCATGCTGGTCCTTTCACCTCAGGGGGAAGAAGTTCAAAAGCAGAGATGAAGGTAGTGAGGATGGTCCAAGGCAGTGAACAGTTTCTGTATAAGGGAAGAGCAAACAGATGAGGAGTCTTCAGGTTGGAAAAAGACAAATGAGGAAGGTTACAAACAATGAATGGTGCCGAAGAGGTGACGAGGTAATGATTATTCACTGCATCGCACCACACAAAAACTACAGGGCACCCACTGAAATTATCAGGTGTCAAATTAGGAGAAGAGAGCAGGTATTTCTTTGCGTAGTGCATAATTATATTGTCACAGGCTGCCGTGCAGGCCAAAAGTGTAGATAAAGTCAAAAGGTCATTAGAGAAATTCAGGGAGGGCTAGCCCACTGGTAAATAATATAAAAAAATATAATTGTAATCTTAATTCAACCCCTGACTCAGGAAAGCAGGGGAGGATAGACCACTTCACATACTCTCTCTCGTGTGTTAAGCATTATTGCTGAAGTGCCACAGTCACTGTCACAGACAGACTACTGGGCTAACTTCCCTGCACAGTGATGTAAAGGTTCTTAGTCTGACGTTAATTTTGGTTTATATCAGGTATTCACACAACTCACAGCACAGACATAGGATAGACAGAGACACACAGGAACCATCCCAGCTCTCCAGTGTCATGGCTGGGTGAAGTCTCTAATTCCAATGTTTTGAATACACGTGCCCTAAGACTATACCTGTACACGCAAAAGCACTGCATGAACAGCATTAATAAAATTCTCTCTCTACAGTTACTGTGATACAGTATTGAAAAATTAACACGCCAAGACAATTACCATATCTCAAACAGAACAAGAATACTCCACGCTTTCTCCCGCTAAGCTATATTTAACTTTCTACCATTGCGCTACTTTTTCTATACTGTTCCCGATATGTCCTTGTTTGAGAGTTCAGACTCACAGAAAGGTAAAACAGCTGTTTCTGACACATTAATGAGCAAATTAAAAAGCTTGTTTATTCAAGGATAAACACTGGCATTCCTTTCCATAACATCCGTGTCTATCTTGGGATCAAATTTGGTCCATCGCCTAGCGCTATATAATACCTTACAACCCAGCCTGGGCTTCCGCCAGAAAGCTAATGTTTAAAACCACTTAAGGGAACATCTCAAACTTGTCTGATATTTCTACTAACGGAGAAATCATAAGCTGGGGTAGGGAAGGTGGGGACCTGGACTAGTTCTTGTAGGAATTCTTTTTCTTCTTCATGAAGGACCATTCGCTAATTAGCGCTCAAAGTGGCTCGTTTTACCCTCCTGGACATTATGCCCTCTCAGGTTGTCTACTATGGAACTCACTGCTGAATGTCCATACTCTATTGCAGCAACCCCTGCTCCACCGAGCCCTCGGTGATGCTGAGGCAGCTCTGTAATTTTTACAGAAAGGAGACCCAGTACAGCGACCCATTCCAAAAGAAATCCTTTCCTGTTCTAAGAAAGTTTGACATCTGACAGCAGAAGTTAGGAGGGAATAAAGTACATTTCAGTTAACTTTGGAGTTGCTTGTACAGTTGTCCCTAACCTAATAAACTGCGGGAGGTTTTGTGCTCTGCCTACACCAAGCCCAGGCTGCCTCCTATGGCAAACACACTGAATTTTGCTTCCAAAACAGAGACTTCTCAAAGGGGCTTGCCTTTTTTCCCAGAGGAATCAGACTCTTGGGCTTCTAAATCTCAATGAGATACCTAAAACAGCAGTAAAATGACACTTCAGAAAAATTAAGGCAGATGGAGTTTTAAAGAAAACCATTTCTAATAAGTAAAAAAATCATAGTAGACTGGGGATGTACATCACATGCTTGTGACATTTCTGTCCAGCTATGCTGAGGAAAGAGTAAAAAAGGAACAAAAAAATTTCCACATATCAGTTTAATTAGATTGACTAATTGTCTCAGTTTGAAAAAAGCATTAAGCATTGGAAGACATATCCAATTTCCTTTAAAAATTACTGAGAAAAACAGATACTAACTTGTCATCACCGTCTGCTGGAAAACAAGCTGGGAGAGTCATACGAAAGCTTCTTCAATGTTCTTATGAACATTAGGTCTCATTAGGTGCCTGAGGGAAGTGGCAAAGCTTAGCTTTTCTACAGATTTTCATTTTATCATTTTTTGTTTTCACTAAGCTGTTCACATGATGTCTCTCAGTGGCCTAACATAAGAATGGTCTGAACTATGGGAGAATAAAAAAAAAAAAAAAAAAAGACGAGCAAGAAGGGCACGCTTTCTGCAGGGGAACTGCAGCGGGAGGCAGCAGCGCACACCTGGCTGCGTTCCCCAGGAGCAGGGGGGATTCCTGGCAGATTCCCTCGCCTGAAGGTCGCAGTGTGATCCACACAAGGAGTGAGGTGGTAACTTGTTGCTGAGTCCAGCTTCAAACCACAACGCAAATTAAGATCTTGTGAGCATACATGCCCCAGGGGGTAGCAGTTTCCTACCTCCCAGACCCAAGCGGATGAGCTTTCTCTGGATGACCTTTCATCTGGCAGGAAGCTATTTCCCCGCCTGTCCCCAAAATGCATCTGATTACTTGGGGAATGCGACAGCACCTCCGCACTGGATTAATTCAGAGGACAGTATGAATTTATTCACTCACCAGTCCTGACCAATTCTGGGTTTAAAATGAGAAAATAAGGTCAGTCGCAACAGAGTGTTACATTTCACATCTGGAATGTGTTGCAGCTGCACTTCAGTCTCAAGGCAATTATTTTGATCCCAAACCTGGTTGCTGTAAATAAATCTAATTAATTAGAATGTTTTTCCTTTGCCTATACAGACAAAACTCAGTATTTCAGCAGAACCATAACCACCAGAAGTAGGTCCTTGCTGCTGCTCTGCTCAGTTGTCCTAATTTATAAGAAATGTTCTTCGGTTAAACCTTCATCTACTTCCCTCCCACACAAGCTCAGTTTTATCTCCGACTTCTGACACTAAATCACTTCTATCAGAAATGCTGCATCAGTACCCTGAAGCCTTAGCTTAATGCTAAGAAAATTAATACTACTACATTCTGGGACATTCCTACACTGCTATTTTCCTTGAGTTTCTCCTTTTTGACCTTGGTCACAAAAGCAAGCTGCTGCTGTGCCCTCTCCTGTTGCATCCCTGCCATTCATTTTGGTTTTGCCATTTTCTCTAATGAGTAGCACGCAGCTTGCAAAAATATTACAAACACTAAAATAAACTGAGCACACTTCCCAAACTCCCTGGCTAGAATTCCCCTCCGGACCAGACAGCAAAAACGCTGCAAGCTGGTAAATATTACCAGCAGACATCCTCATGAACCAGTAGGCTGCGTAGCTTCTTACATTCCTAAGAAATTCCTCTCCCTCTCCTGGCAAACTGAAAAATAGACGCCAGGAAGACTACTGCTGGAGTGGAAAAAAAAATCCCAAATTACTTAAACATTTCAGTAGCATAAAATATGTCACACTTACAGAACTAGAATTTGCTTGAAGTAGGTTAAAAGATGCGTTTATATTATTGTGATTTACCAGCTTTCACACAAAACACGCAGTGAAGAAAAGGGAAATTGGCGGTCAGGACAGATTTCCAGTCAAGGGTACGGCGCGTTTTCCTTTTAGTTGCGGAATTAGTTGTACGCATCCGGCCGGCCGGCCAGCCCTGCTGCCGGGAAGTGGCTCGGCGGAGCAGGCCGGGCAGGCAAAGCGGGCGCCAGCCGCGGCCCAGGCGGGAGAAGCGGGGCCCGGGGCCGCGGAGACCCCTCCCCGCCGCCGAGGGAGGAG